>OZ004709.1:885957-953457 GCA_963924515.1 Vespertilio murinus | reverse complement strand
GAGGGAGGGGGGAGCAGACGTGGGCATGGGCGTGTGATGGGCAAAGCCAGCGCCGGGTGCCACCTCCCCAGAAAAAGCAGCGTCTCTCACCGCTCGCGTCAGCGGCGGGAAGGGTCCAGCCTGAGCGTCAGGATGGGCGGGACCCCGGCTCTGAGCCTTCCCGTCCCGTCCCGTGCACCCTCACGTGCAGGTCCCCGGGAACGCCGGGGAAGCAGCCGGTTCCTGGCAAAGGCGGCTCCGTGGAGGGCGGGTTTGCAGAGTTTCTTTAAGGCTCTGACTAGTCCTTGGGAGAGACCCCACCGACAGCTGTCACAGCGGCCATGGGAGATGGTGCTGGCCTCTCCTTCCCTTCCCCTGCACACGCGCACACACATATACACACACACACTCACACACACTCACACACAGACACTCACACACACACACTCACACACTCATACACTCACACATTCATACACTCACACACTCACACACACACTCACACACACACTCACATACTCACATACACACTCACACACTTATACACACCCACACTCACACTCATACACACACTCACACACACACTCACATACACACTCTGTCACTCACACACACTTATACACACACTCACACACACTCATACACACATTCACAAACACACAATCACTCATACACACACACTCACACACAGAGACTCACACACATCCACACAATCACACACACACCCTCATACACATTCACAAACACTCTCACACTTAAACACTCATACTTACCTACATACATACACACTCACGCACATAATCACATACATACATACACACACTCACACACACACACATACTCTCATACACACACTCACACATTCACACACATTCATACACACTCACACAACTCTCACACACACACATTCACACACACTCTCATACACACACATACATGCACACACTCACACTCTGTGTGTGTATGCATGTATGTGTGTGTGTGTCTGTGAGTATGTGTGTGTATTTGTGTATTGTGTGCACCACTACCACGTGGGCAGCTCACTTTCTGCTGGTTACTTCAGAGGGTGTGTCCTCCGGGCATGCATGTGTTTGGCGCGTGTGTGACCCCCCCCTGTGGTTTCAGCCCGGGGAGGGGGGGTGTCTCTCAGGCCGGGAGGAAGGGCGGGTGGGGGTGCTGTCTGTGGGGGCACGGAGCCCGGCGCCCCCCACGGTCCTCCAGCTCTGAGCACGCGCTTCTGTGGCTCGCTGGCTCCGGTGCGGAGCCCGGACGTTTTTGTGAACCCTCATGCGATCTCACATCCTTTATCAATATTTCGTGTCCCTGCAGTTTGTGACATTCCACGGTAAAATGCTAGGCCATAAAAGCGGGTAATTTATACGGCCATATTAGGTACTTACTGTATGCATTATAGCCCGATAGCCGTGTAATGCCACGTCGCCGGCCATTTATTCTATATATAATTCCGCGGAGGCCTCCGGTGACATTATAAACCACGAGAGCTGAGCTCCAGTGGTGAGTCATTAGGACCCGGGACGGAAGCGCCGCGTGTGCCGTGTTCGGTATTTATTATTTTCCGTAACGCGGGGCTGGGACACGGGGCGGACACATTTCCTATTCACGCTCCCCGTCACGGCGTGGGTGGGTGGCACCCGCCCGCCCTGACCTCGTGTCCGCCGGAGCGTGTGTTTGCCGTACGAGGGTTTCCCCTGGCCGCTGCTCCGGGAGGAAGCTGCCGCCGCCCCGTCCGCTGTGGGGTCTGTTGCTGCCTGTCGCCCTCTGCCCTCCGGGGAAGCCACGTCACCCGTCTCCGAACGGACTCAGGCCTTCAGACGGCCTTGCTCAGGAGTGCGTGTCCTCAGGGCTCGCGCTCACAGGCCTCGCCGGCGCCTTGGTCACGGGCCGGCGCTGCCGTCACGCGAGCACATGTGGACACGCGTGGGCTCGCTGGTGTAGGCGCCGTGACGTGTCTGGGTGAGGGGTCTGTGGTGTCCAGGGCAGTGGTCGGCAACAGAGCCAAATGCCAGCAGCACAACGACTGGCATTTCTTTGGAGAGCCACATTTTTTAAACTGAAGGGTCTTTTAACGCCACTTCTTCAGCACAGACTCGCCCAGGCCGTGGCGTTTTGTGGGAGAGCCACCCTCAAGGGGCCAGAGAGCCTCGCGTGTGGCTCGTGAGCCGCAGTGTGCCGACCACGGGTCCAGGGCAATCCCTCGAGAACTCGATGGACGGACCCCTCTCCCGGAAGTCGGTTCTTGTTGGGGGAGCAGTGTGGCCCGCCCTCCTGCTCCTGGCCCTGGCTCCACCCCCACGCTCCACCCGCCCACCGCCCTCCGGGGGCCCCTGGGTGACTTAGGGACCGGCCCGAGGCGAGGCGTGGCGGCATTTGTCTGTTGTCTTGCCCCGGCGCTCTCTCCCGTCCTCCATAACAGCCCCTGGCAGGCGGGGAAGGCGGGGAGGCGGTGGTGATGTTGGGGGGCTTCTGCTTGGGATAGATTAACGCTGGCGTTCCCTTTCTCAGACATTTCCATGCAATTGGTCCATCCTGTGAGCGATCGTCTCCAAATCCACTTCACTCTCAGTTTGGGATTAATAATCAGTAATTGCGTTTTTTCCGAATGTCATTTTAATGGGAGCTTGGTGCGTCTGCGTTAATTGGGACGTCACTAACTTCCTCATGAGCGTGAAGGAGAGCGGCACCCCACCCCCACCCCCACCCCACACTCACCCACGTGGACGCACCCTGGTGGGGGCGGCGTCACGGCAGAGCACGCGGTGGGTGTGCACCACACACTCGGCTCCGCGTTAATCCCACCGGCGGGCGCCATAATGGGCGCCATAATGCATCACCTTTGACCCCTGAGGACGACCCCGCTGTCCATACCCACCCTGAGCACCCCCTTCCCACTGTCCGTACCCACCCTGAGCACCCCCCACTGTCCGTACCCACCCTAAGTATAACCCTAAGTACCCCCCCCCGCGTCTCCCTGTACCTGCGCCACAGAGGTCCCTCACGTTGCTTACGAAGTGTGGGAGTGTTGTTGCCGTTGTGTGGGAAGGAGGTAAATCAGGGGCTTTTGTGGGATTGTCACCGCCTCCCCAGGGGAAAGAGCCATAGTAAGGCCGTCACAAGTGGGATTAATTCTGCACTTCTCTCAGGAGCCCCCTGGGTCCCATATTTATACATTTTAGAGAGTGTGTCGATGTGCCGTGGATTAAGCCTCTCCTGTCTGCAGGCGAGGCGAGGTGCAGGCTGTGTGTGGGGGGGGACGGGGGACGGGGAGGACGGGGAGATGGGGGATGGGCGGGGGATGGGGGGAGGGGGGACGGGGAGACGGGGGGACAGGGGACGGGGCGGAGGAGGGCCCAGCGGCCGCCCTGTCAGGAGGGGTGTACACATCAGAGGTGTGACGCTCCCGTCACTTCCTGCTGGGCCTGGGGCTTGCCTCGGGGGCAGAGGTCACCTGGACGGGGGACCGACAGGAGACGCCCCCCCATGTCCTCCCGCCATTCCCCCAGCGCTGGTGGCTGGCTCCCACGCGGGCTGGTGGCCGTGGCCGTGGCCGTGCTGGCTTTCCCCGCCTTCACGGCAGCTTCCCAACGCCTCTCAGCGACGCCCTCAGCCCACCCTGCTCCTCACAGGCCTGCATGCATGGCTTCCAGCCCTGGCCTGTGGGGGGAGGGGGGAGGGGGAGAAGGGAGGGCCCAGCTCAGCCCGTCACCCCGAGGCCCGGCTTCCTGCCTCCGGCCTGGCAGCCCTGGCGGGTCTGGCCTGCAACCGGCTTCCCCTGCCCGTGCGCGCTCTGCCGGGCAGGAAAGCCCATCGGCCGAGCAGCACGCTGACCGGGGCGGGTGCGGGGAGGGGAGGAGAGGGCAGAGGGAGGGGAGGGCAGGGGTGGGCCTCCAGAACGGGCCACTCGTCCTCACGTACGGGGATGCGCTCTGGACGCGAGGCGTGCTGCCAGTGTCGGGGTGCCCTTCGCTGGGGAGGGGCGTGGGCAGGGCCGTGGCTTCACCTCCCTTCCCTCCGGCCACGTGTCGGGCCCGTGGATCCTCGGCCCGCGGAGCTTTCCACGCAGACCGACCGCTCGGTCTGCCTCCCTCTTGGGGAGACCCTGGGCTGCCGTGTCTTCTTTTCCGGCTGCGCCACGAGCCGCAGCAAGAGGAGTCTTAAGGTTCATCCATGGCGCCTCGGCCCCATGATCGCAGGTTTAGGCGCAGGCCTGTCAGCCGCTGCGCTCCGAGACGCCGGGGCCGGCAGGAAGCCACGGTGGGCGCCCGGTGAGGGAGGGTCTGCGCCCGAGCAGGTTTCCTCGGCGATGTTGATGGGCCGGAGGAGGCGTTTGCTTTGAATGGCGGCCCAGATACGTTTGTGAGTTTTTCTCTTTTTCTCCCCGCTCTGGGGCTGGGACCTGTTTGCTCTGCTCCGGTCGGCGCCCGGTGGGGGTGAGAGGCCGGCGCGCACTGTGCCCCGCAGACAAGGCCTTGGACACACAGCCACGAGGAGGTGTCGGGGATCGCCCATACGCCCCACCAGGGACCCGGAGACGCTGTAAATACGTCCCGGGGACACCCCCCCTCTCCAGACACGGCGAACGTCCTAGTTCACCGTGGAAACAGGCCGGGGGACCGGAGAACGTGGGGCGGGGCGTCCGGCCGGCCTGTGGAGCCTTTCTCTGTGATCCCGAAGCCCCGGGCCGATCGCCAGCCTGGCCCCTCGCCCTGCGAACCCAGAGGCCCCGCCGGCACCGCCCTCACCACCGCGGCCTTTGTGATTATTACCCGCCACCGGTGACCGTGGGAACGCCGCTGAGTCCATGGTTCTGGCCCGGGCCAGGCCGCCCACCTTGTGGCCACCTGTCAGGATTCCGCTTCTGGCTCCTTAATCTTCTAACACGGTGTAGGGATTTAAACTTTATTAAGATTCATGGTAGTTTTAGCGTGCCTCTGAGAGGGCTGAGTTGCTGTTAGCCACTTACAAATCAGCCGAGATTGACTTAATCAGGGGCTTTCCTCTCAAAGCGGGCGGCCCGCCGTGTGGAGGGGACGGAGCCCGCGGATGGGAGACGGGGGTCTGGGACGCCGGTGTCTGAGCAGGCCTGGGCCTGGGGCACGCCTTCGACGGGGTGCCGGGCAGGCTGAGGGTCCGGCTGTCCTGGAGAGAGAAATACGGGGTAACGGCACGTCCAGGAAAGAAAGCGAGAAAGAACATGGCAACATTACCCTCCTGTAGAATAAAAGGCTAATATGCAAATCGACCAAGAGGCAGAACGACCGGCCGCTATGGCGTGCCCTGACCACCAGGGGGCAGACGCTCAACACAGGAGCTGCCCCTGGTGGTCAGCGCACTCCCGCAGGGGAGCGCCGCTCAGCCACAAGCCAGGGTGGTGGCTGGTGAGCGCAGTGGCAGGGGTGCTAAGGGTGTCCCACTGACGGCTCCCGGGGGAGTGGGCCTGAGCCAGGGGTGGGCAAACTTTTTGACTCGAGGGCCACAATGGGTTCTTACACTGGACCAGAGGGCCGGAACAAAAGCAACCTGACCACGCTGGCACTCTCATCTTGGGCTGCTGGTGAAAGAGCGGAGGGGAGAGCAAGAGAGCCCTCCGCTCTTTCAGCTCTGTGGGCCGGATAGAACAGCCGGATCCGGCCAGCGGGCCGTAGTTTGCCCACGGCTGGCCTAAGCCGTGGGCAGGACATCCCCCAGGGCTCCCAGACTGCCGAAGGGCCCAGGCTGAGCTGCGGGGAACCCCCCCCCCCCCCACACACACACACCACCTTCCAGAGCACACGTCCTTCACCGGGCCTCTGCTCTGTTATACAATCCACCCGGAGCCGGCTCGAGACCAGGATCGGCAGAGGGAACTGTCTGATCTCCCTCTTCCTCCTCCTTGTTGTTTGGCCTTTCTTCTCTCTCCACACGGCTTGACCCCGGAGTCAGCACCTGAGCCAGTGTTTGAACGTGAGAAGAAAGCACACCAGGAGGGAAGCAGTTGCTTTCGAATGCCTGCCTGCGTGTGTGTGTGTGTGTGTGTGTGTGTGTGTGTGTGTCTGTGTGTGTGTGTGTGTGTGTGTGTGTGTGTATGAGATGAGGAATGGAGATGGTGCTGGCAGCTAACCAAAATCTAGATTTTTGTTTTATAATTTCAAAAAAATGTATAATAGCCGGGCTTTGCTGACCGATAAGTTAATTGTTCGAAGTGTACATTATGAGTAATAGGTGGCTTAATAACAGGGTTTTGGAAAACAACCTATTAAACTGTCATCATCATCATCATCATGAAAAAAAAACTAGCAGTGTAAACCCGCTGTTACCCTCTCACGTAGGAAGCTGTGTATTCTGACCGCGGTGACACTGGCCTCTGTCACTTCAGTCCCCAGGAACACGCTGGCACTCTGCCTGCAGGCTCTGCTTTTTGGTGTATCCTTCTGTCTGTCTGCTTGTTCATGTAGGGGGCATTGGGATTCACAGCAGAGCAGAGAGTTCCTTCCTCCCTCCCTCCCTCCCTCTCTGCTCCCGTCTGCTTTCCTCCTGTGTTTTCCTCTTTTGAATCGTGTCCACAGTCTCTCTCCTCCTTCTCTTCTCCTTCCCTCCCCTTCCTCGCGTTTGCTTCTCTCCGCTTCTCTCTCTCTCTCTCTCTCTCTCTCTCTCTCTCTCTCTCTCTCTCTCTCTCTCTCTGCCTCACAAAAAGTCTGACCAGAGTCTGAAAAGTGAGTAGACCCCCGTGACTTTTCTGAATCACTGATGAACATTAAGGGAAGAAATGGCCAACAGGAGCATGCACTCGATGAGGGTGAGGGTGTAAGGCCTTCCATAAAACGTGGTTTTGAACTAAACCGAAAGGAGAGTGATAGCTTGTTGACCAGGTGCCATGCACATTTAAACCAGGATCACTGAACTTGGCAGGAATAGTGATCTTTTCTATTCTTTTTCTTCTAAAATGTATTTATTGATTTCAGTGCAGAAGGCAGAGGGAGGGGGAGAGGGAAATATCCACAATGAGAGGGGTATCAGGGCTGCCTCCTGCACGCCCCCTGCTGGGGATGAGCCTGCAACCCAGGCACGTGCCCTGACTGGGAAAGGCAACCGTGACCTCCTGGTTCCTAGGTCCATGCCGGCCGGATGGGATGTTGATCTTAAAAGAAAACTCACAATAAGTTTGATATGAACAAAGACGGTGAATAAATCGAATCACCGTGATATAATCTTAATAAAAATGAGCTATCCTAGTGAAAGTAACTGCAGTAAAATAAGAATGAGAATCAGAAACATAGCGGAGTTTGTGTATGTAGTATACAAAATGTATGAAGGAATCTATTGACTCATTTGGGTTCATTTCTCAAAAAAATTTAATGATAAATATCATCATTTAAAAAAATGTTCCTTCTCAGTATTCTCAGATTCAAAACGTTGGGACAGAATGATCACGTGAAAACGCAGTGTACACATCCTAGCCCCCGATCGAATCCTCCGAGCTTTTCAGGTTCGTCTCACAGAGTAGTTGGAGCCCAAAGAGTGAGGAACGTTGGAAATTGCTTGGACCAAGTGTCTGATTTTAAACATCACAACAACGAGGACACCGATTCTCTTTTATGGTATTTACCTGGAAAGAGTAAAAACACGTTGAACATAGAAACATCTTATCACATAAAATTGTTTCAGGTCTATGTTAACGCAGTATCACAGTCATTACAGTCATTAGTGGGGTACTCTGTGAAAACCCTAATAACCCCTTCAGTCAGGTTTGCTGCGAGGTTGAGACAAGCAGTGACTAGTTCTCCTCCTCCGTCAGAGTAACTATGACGACGTAAGCACTCCGGGTGAGAGGCAGCGGGCGGAAGGGTGGACGGAGTCAGTGTCCCCCGTGTCAGGCGCCGGCGGGAGCGGAGTTCCGTCCCTTGTGGATGTGGCTGCACTTCGGGCCTCGAGGGTCTGAACCTGGTGCCCCCTGTGTCCACGAGCTCTGAGCCTGGTGAGATGGTGCCCTTGTGATCCGAAACAGCGCCTGCCTCGTGGTTTACTGATAATTACAACACAGAGGAGATAATTCTCGGCTACTTCTTCTAGCTGCCCCCGCCTCCCCCTGTCCCCCCACCTCCCCCTGCCCCCCATCTCCCCCTCCCCCCGTCTCCCCCTCCCCCCGCCTCCCCCTGCCCCCCCCCTCCCCGTGCCCCCCCCGGCTCCCCCCCCCCCCCCCGGCTCGCCAGCTCACGGCCTGCCACCCAAAGCATCGCCGTTGACGCTCAGGAGAAGTTTGAAACAAACAAAGCTCCCGCTGGGCAGTCTGGGGGTTCCTCTCCCCAACCTCTTCCTCCTCCTGGTTCTCTGTGTCGGACCCTGGACCCTCGGGGGCTTCCGAGTCCAGCCCCCGGCGTAGCCTCTGCGTCAGCACCTGGCCCCTGGCCCCGGCCCTCTCCGGCCGTGCTCCTCGGCGGGAGCCATCTGCGCGGACGCCACAAGCGGGTGGTCCTCCCTCTGGTTGCTCATTACGTCAAAGACGGCATCCCTGCAGCCCGGGCCGTGTGGCTCAGTGGGCAGAGCGCCAGCCTGTGGACAGAAGGGTCCCGTCAAGAGCCCAGGCTGGGCCCCGATCAGGGTTCGTGCAGGAGGCACCCACTGGTGTGCTTTTCTCACGTCGGCGTTTCTCCGTCTCTCCTGTTCGCCACGCTCCCTAAAACCGCTGGGAAGATATGCTCGTGTGAGGATTAAAAAAGGAGGAAAGAAGTCTACCCCTGTGTTTTAATGAACTATTTTATTGTTGAACTCCATGTGCACAGAGACAGACCATCCTGTTCTCTGGCCGAGGCGGGTGGTCAGCAAATGCCACCAAATGGGAGGTGGGCTGCTCACCGGGACAAGCTCGTGCTGGGGTGCCAATGGCCCACTGGGTCTTAGCCTTCTCAGGTGTTTCTCCGAACTTCAGTTTCTTCGGGCAGATCTAGGTTCGCAGCAGAACTGGGAGGGGCAGCAGGGTTTCCCGATTCCCTCGGCGCCCACGGACAGACAGCCTCCCCCACGGTCAGCATCCACGCCAGAGGGCGTTTGTGGCGGTGAGCCTGCAGTGGCACCCCCTCAGCCCGTCTCCACTCACGCGTTCACCCTCGGTGCTGGCGGCCTGTGGGTTCGGGAAGGTGTGTAACTCATCGTTATGGGACCCTACCGGGCGTCTTCCCTGCCCCCACATCCCCCCGCGCCCCTCCTGTTCACGCCCGATGCCCACCCCAGCTCTGCCACCACTCCCCTCCCCGCTGCCTCCGGTCCGCCTCTCCAGGAACACCGGGCCTCTCAGACCGCGCTCCCTCCGCGATGCGCTCAGATTCCTCCCTCTTCGTACGCTCGGTCCGTCAGCTCGGCTCTGGGGGCACCGAATGACGCTCCGTTGTCCGGACCTGTCGCCCTGACTGGTCCGTCCGCCTCTGGACACACTTGGGCATCTCGGCTGCTTCTAAGCGTCGGCAGTCGGGATGGCGCTGCTGCAAACACCACGTGCAGGGTTTTCGGTGGCTGTGTCCCAGCCCTCGAGTGGCTGCTGGACCACGCAGCCAGCGTGTCTTCGTGTGGTAAGAAAGAAACCGCCACGCGGTCCTCCACGGTGACGTGGCTGCTGTGCGACCCCGCCAGCAATGGACGCCCACTCCTTCGCGCCACATGCCGGCCGCACGGGGAGGTGTCGGCGTTCCTGAGACTGGCCATTCTGACAGGTGGGCCGTGGTCTCTCCTGATGGTTCCAAAAGCATCTACACTTGTATTGATGTCAGAGAGGAAGGGAGAGGGGGGGAGACAGAAACATCAGAGATGAGAGAGAATCGCCGGTCAGCTGTCTCCTGCATGCCCCGTGCTAAGGACCGAGCCCACAACCCCAGCCTGAGCCCTGACCGGGACTCGAACCGTGACCTCTGGTTCACAGGTCGACGCTCAACCCCTGAGCCACAGGGGCGGGCTCCTGGCGATGTGAGCCCCGCTGCCATTTCAGTCGTCAGATGGGTGGCCTTTGAGTAGAGCAGCAACGTTGAAAAAAAAACCATCCCGCGTTGTGAGGAAAGATGTTCAGGAAGGCAGGAGCCTGTAATCCGGAGCTCTGCTGCCGGAATGTGGCCCCGGGGGACGGCATCTGCCTCGAGCTGTTAGTTCCCTTAAAAAAAAAAATCCATTCTGTGCCCGAGCTGCCAGTCCTCTGTGATCCCAGCTGCTTCCAGAGGAGTCTTCGGGGGGAGGGGGGGTGGGCGACCCCGCGGCACGGGGCGGGGGCCGGGCCGGGCCGGGCCGGGCCGGGAGAGCTGTTTACACGTCTGTGTGGCGCTGCTTGTGCCGTCTGTTCCTCATGAGGCAGAGCCATTGTCCATTGTGCCGCCGTCTCGGTTGCTGGTTTACTTAAGGAAGGTTTTATAGGTCCTGTGGAACGTGGGGCTCGGGGAGGCCGGGCCATTGTGTTAGTTTGAAGACGCCCGGCCCCTTGTCTTTCCTGCTGGTGAGGTGACTGCGGCCTGGGCACAGCGGGGGTGGGGGGGGTGGTGGGGGTGGGTGTGGGGGTTTGGGGGGGTGTGGGGATAGGGGGTGGGGTGAGGGGGATGTGGGGTGTGTGGGGTGACAGCTGGGGCGGAGGGTCGGAGCTGGGTGTCTCACACCTGCGGACTCCGGCAGAGCCGGCTCCCACCAGCACAGTTCATCCCAGAAGGGTCTGGAAACCAGACAGGACAGCTCCAGCTTGGTGGCTTTTTGATTCTCAAAACATTCAGAAGGAGGGAGGGAGAGAGGGAACAAGGAAGAGAGGGAGGGGGGAGGGAAGAAGACGGAGGTAGGGGAGATTGGAGAAAAGGAGAGGGGAGCCTGTGTCCACGCTCCACCCTGAGCGCCCACCAGGCTCTGTGTTCCTCCAGAGGCCCCGTCCAGTGGGACGCACCCCGGGCTGCCGGATTCCCGGTCCCCGGGCGCGTAGTAGGACTGGGCAGGTCTCCGTGCACCTGGGGAGGAAGGAGACCCCCCCCCCGCTGTGCCCGCTCCTGTGTCTTCCCTCCTCCCCCTCTGCCCTGTGCGTGGCTCAGCCTCAGCAGGTCCGGGCCTTGGTGCCCTCTGAGCCCCCGGAGGACAGAGAGGGAGCGTGCTTGTTCAGCTGAAGCAAATCGACGCCCCAGCTCAGTCCTAAGGAGGCTTCTGTCACGAGGGCCCACGAACTGTCTCTCCTGCTCAGTGACACCCACGTTGGTCGGGACCCACGTCTGGGATGGACCGGTTTCCCATAACCTCAGGATCTGGCCACTCCCCCGAGCCCCCGGGATCCCGCTGGGGAGGAGCCGGGCAGGCCGGCTCTCCCTTTCCTGGAACCTTCCCGGCGCCTCGCTGTGGGAACCGCTCAGGATGGAGGGCTCAGGAGCGGAACTCACACTGTGGGTGTCCTGGTCTTCTGCCCCCTACGGACTGCCACACGCAAGTGCGGTCTCAGCTCCCACATCTCCAAAACCTCATGGGTGTTTCTGACGTGTAAATGATTTGACATGTGTAAAGCCTGTGGCAAGGTGCCTGTCATACTCTAACAAGTAACAGCCATAATTATTATTATTATTAATATTACTATAATCATATTTATACCTAAGTAGTACCTAATGTTTGCAGAATACGTTCAGATACTGTATCCTAATATAGTGGTTGGTAAACTGTGGCTCTCGAGCCACGTGTGGCTCTTTGGCCCCTTCAGTGTGGCTCGTCCACAAAATACCACGTGCGGGTGTGCACGTACGGTGCGATCGAAACTTCCTGGCCCGTGTGCAGAAGTCGGTTTTCGGCCTGGGCGAGTCTATGTTGAAGAAGTGGTGTTAGAAGAAGTTTAAGTTGAAAAAATGTGGCTCCCGGAAGAAATGTCAATTGTTGTGCTGTTGATATTTGGCTCTGTAGACTAAGGAGTTTGCCGGCCACGGTCCTAGTAATGGGTAGCCCACACAGGTGGTCAGACCACAACTCGAAGGTCGCCTTTGCTAGTCTAATTCTCCACCTGACGCCACTGTTCTCTTCAAGAGACCACATGGGCGCTGGGACAAGGCGGCTGAAAGGCTGGTGGGTCCTCGAGTTCTTCTCTAGCTGACGGGGGTCCTCCGCATGGTCTGCTTCCAGTGTGGGTCCTCCACGTGGTCTGCTTCCAGTGTGGGTCCTCCGCGTGGCCTGCTCCCAGTGTGGGTCCTCCGCGTGGTCTGCTCCCAGTGTGGGTCCTCCACGTGGTCTGCTTCCAGTGTGGGTCCTCCGCGTGGTCTGCTTCCAGTGGGGGTCCTCTGCATGGTCTGCTCCCAGTGTGGGTCCTCCGTGTGGTCTGCTTCCAGTGTGGCTTCGTTTGCAGTGAAGATTCCCTCCAGCGTTGAGCTCCCAACCCGTGTCTCGGAACGCTGTTCCTTCCACACGCTGCCATTCGGATTTCCTCTTGATGTAGAACCTGGATTTCCCGTTGCTTAATTTAATCCCTCCTCACACACACCTCAGACCCCGCTAAATAATTCTCTTACCTCCTATGCCACTTGCACCTTTCAGTCACTTGTAGAGAGTCCTCCCAACTCCTGCAGGGCCTAATCCTACAGCTGCAGTGCATGGTGGGCAACCTGTACATTTCCTATTGGTCTGTGGTCCCTTCCAAGGGTGGGCTCTAGCTGCCCAGGTGAACTCTATGGTCCCTTCTAAGGGTGTGCTCTAGCTGCCCATGTGTAGTCTATGGTGTCTTCCAAGGGTGTGCTCTAGCTGCCCATGTGAACTCTATGGTCCCTTCTAAGGGTGTGCTCTAGCTTGCCATCTGTAGTCTATGGTCTCTTGTAAGGGTGTGCTCTAGCTGCCCTTGTGTAGTCTATGTTCCTTCCCATGGTGTGCTCTCTCTGCCCATGTTCAGTCTATGGACCCTTCCCTGGGTGCCCTCTAGCTGCCCATGTGAACTCTATGGTCCCCTCTAACTGAGCACTCTAGCTGCCCAGGTGTAGTCTATGTTTCCTTCCAAGGGTGTGCTCTAGCTGCCACGTACTCTATGGTCCCTTCTAAGGGTGTGATCTCTCTGCCCAGGTGTGGTCTGTGGTCCATTTTAAGGGTGTGATGTAGCTGCCCAGGATTAGTCTAGTTCCCTTCCAATGGTGTGCTCTCTCTGGCCAGGTGTAGTCTATAATTGCTCCTAAGGGTGGGCTCCAGCTGCCCAGGTGTGGTCTGTGGTCCCCTACACGGGTGTGCCCTGGCTGCCCATCCTGTGTCCGCCCACGGCGCACTCTCGTGGGAATAAAGGCGGTTCGCCCACGTTAGCATCCAAACCGTCTTGTCAGTCGCAGCTGCTAAATATGAAACACCGCAAATGGCTTTCTGCTAAAACAGAAAGTGGGCAGGAAGAGATGTTTACCTTTTTATATCGTTATTATGACCAGTTGTTAGAGCTCCTCTCGTTATAAATAAATGTAAAGCATAGTCGTCTTTATTCAATCTATAATCGATACTTACAAAGGGATTTCAGGGAGAGCCCCAAAAGGCAGACAGGCCAAAAGAATGTCTTCATTTTTAAATGGTAATGGCGTGTGTGTGTGTGTGTGTGTGTGTGTGTGTGATTTTCTAGCGGCTTTTATCCCAAATACTAAAAGCGGAGCAAACGACGTTTAAAAGCAGCTGGAAAGTTGGTGAGCTTCACTCACCATAAAGGAAAGGAACCTCTTTCTAGAGCTCTGAAGCCCGGACTCGTTCGGAGCAAGGGCCTGGCCCTCCTGGCGAGAAGAGATGAAAGGGATTTTGAAACTGCGTCGTCGGCCCTCCATCTGCAGGCGCCTCCGACCAGCTGGGAAGTGTTTCCCCGGGAGGAGGCGGCTGCGGGGTCCGGGCCGAATGCTTTCCCCGAGCCCTTCCTGCTGGCTTTGGGCTCCGAGGAGCAGACAGGACCGGAGGGCGGGGTTCTGACCCGGGACCCGGCGGCGGCATCGAGGTGCGGCCGGAGACAGGACAGACCTCTCGTCCCTTCTCCCTGCGTCGCCGTGGAGAAGGAGGCCCGGCGGTCGGCAGAGGGCGGGGTCGTGTGGGAGGCGGTGGACAGGTGCGTTGTGGGAGGCCAGGCACCCGTCCTCCCCGCTTTCCGGGGCTCCCCACGAAGACCCACCGTGGCTGGACAGTCGCCTGCAGCTGAAGAGCCCGCGGTGCCACGTCGGGCACAGAGGGCCGAGATGGGTGCCAACGAAACAGGCCTTCTTCGCTGTGAGGCGCGCGCTCAAGGAAAGGGCGTGGACGAGACGTGAACTGGTTCTCCATCCTGGTCTCCCCGAGGCGGCCGAGGCTCCTGACAAGGGTCCTAGGCATCTCCTGGGACAGGCACCCTCCACCCTGCCCCCAGGGGTGAGGGTGACCTTCCCCTCTGGCTTCCCTTCCTGCCGGCCTCCTCCCGTCTCTGTGGCTCTTCTGGTGCTCTTTCCCCCCCTGAATGCTGGTGCCTGAGGCTCCTCGTCCACCCGTGGTGCCCTCAGGACGGTCCCCAGGGCCTCCGGCTCCTCCCCAGGCGAGCTCCCCATTGCCCGGCCACGGCGTGCCCCCCAACAACCCCCTCTTTCCCCGGAGACCTCGTCGGCCCCCAGAGCACTCGGTGCTCTTCCTCCGGCTCCTGGCACGTGGCTGCTCCCCACCCCCCAGCCCTGCCCTCCTGCCCGCTGCTGCATTCGTCCTCGGGTCTCCCCATTTTCTCAGAGGACGTGGACGGCAAGCCGGCGGCATCCTCTGGCCCTGGGGTTCTCCCCCCCCGCCCGCTGCCCCGGGGGAGCCTCTTTCCCGCCCTCCAGGCCTCGGGGGGGGGGGTCAGAGACTGTGTGTCCCCGGCCTGTCCGTGTGTCTGTCCGAGGCGCTCCCTTCAGAAGGCAGCTGCTCTCGGACCGCCATCGCCGCTCCTGCTTCAGCCCCCTGCCATTCCCCACGGCTGTCCCCTCTCCTTCGCGTCCAGCGGGTGCGTGCCGGCCGGAGGACCGACCACCGCCCGCACAGGCGGGACGCACGGTGTTGGGGGGCCGCCCGGCTGCTGGGGGGCCGCCCGGCTGCTGGGGGGCCGCCCCGATGGAGCGTCGCTTTGTACTTCTGGGCCACCCCGGTGCGTTGGCCTCACAGCGGCTGCCCTTCCCTTGTGCTGGTCCTCGCCTTTCAGCATCTTTCTTCTTGGGGTGACCCCACTCCGTTTCCGAGGCCCGGGGGGGGGGGTCCACGCAGGGAAAGAAGGGGGAGGGGGAGAGCCAGGGTGGGGTCTGTGGTCACACGGCACCGTCGCCCGGCAGAGCGCGGTGGGCCCCACGGAGGGTCCCAGAGAAGGCCACCTCCGCCGAGGGTGCTGGGCCCATCATGGCCGCTCCCCGTTCTGGTTCTGGTCTCCTTCTCCGTCCCCTGGGAGAGCTCCCCGCCCGCTGGGGATGCCGGGAGGGCAGAGGGGAAGCTGGGAGGGCCGAGGGTAAGCGGCCCCACCCCTTCCCGCTCCGCTGTCCCTCCCGGGGGCTCGGGAAGGCTCCTTGACCCGCACGTCAGTTCCCAGAGAGAAAAGCCTGTGAGGCAGCCACAGCCACAGCTCCGCCAGCATCTGCCAGGAAGACAGGGGTGGGCAAACTTTGTGACTGGAGGGCCACAATGGGTTCTTACACTGGACCGGAGGGCCGGCACAAAAGCAACCTGACCGTGCTGGCACTCTCCTCTTGGGCTGCTGGTGAAGGGGCGGAGGGGAGAGCAAGGGAACCCTCCGCTCTTTCGGCTCCACAGGCCGGACAGAACAGCCGAGGGGGCCGGATCTGGCCCGAGGGCCGTAGTTTGCCCACGGCTGTGTTAGAAGGTCTTAGGCTATCAGAAAGTGAGAATTAGATTTTAAAAATCAAAATGTGGACACTGACCCTGGGTGATAGCGTGACGTACTGCTTACTTTATTATCAGGGAACATTTTTCAACCTAATTAACTTAATCAGCGTGGGCGGCGATGCGTTTACTCAGCCGGTGGCCGGGTTCCTGCCCTCGCACCCCGAGCACAGACCGGCAGCCGCGCTGTTTGCTGTTTCCTCTGCTTCCCGGTGTCGCTGCGGGGACATCGCCCTGGCAGCCCCCCAGCGTTGTGGGTTCTCCGGCGCCCGTGTCTCGGGTTCTCCAGCGCCCGTGTCTCTCTCGGGGGGAAGCAGAGGGAGGGGCTCGGGTCCAAGAGGAAAGGCCTCCGGGACAGTGTGGGCTTCAGCGAAAGAACGTAACTCCTTGGGGTGGACAAAGGCTGTGATTTCACAGAGAGGAGGGGAGAGGGAAAGTGAGTTGGAAACATCCGTAATGATAATCATCAATAGGCCGCCTCCTGCGCGCCCCCTGCTGGGGATCACGTGTGCAACCCGGGGTGTGCCCTGAGCGGGAATCGAACCCTGGCCCCCGGGTTCAGGGGTCCAGGCTCAATGGCTGAGCCCCGCGGGCCGGCTGGATGAGCTGATTTCTGCTGCTGCTGCTTCCAGCGTGAGCGTCTGTGACGGTCACCCATTCCTGGGCACCGCATGGCACGGGCTTGCCATGGGCGGGCGCACTCGGACCACGGGCACGGCGGGCCCTTCCCCTCGCTGCTTGTGCGCGGTTCCCTGCAGAGAAATCTCTTTGGAGAGCCACTTTTTTTAAACTTAAAACTTCTTCTAACGCCACTTCTTCAAGGTAGACCCGCCCAGGCCGTGGTGTTCTGTGGAAGAGCCACACGCAAGGGGCCCAAGAGCGGCACGTGGCTCTCGAGCCGCAGTTTGCCGACCGCGGGCTCTCGGATACTGAGGAGGAAACGCCTGTGCCATTGGCTCTGGGAGGGGCCGTAGGAAGGAAGGAAGCCGTGCTGTCTTCCTCAGAGGCATCTGCATCTGGGAAAACGCCTCGTCTCGGACAGGAAGGGCCCGGGAGGTGGGTGAGGAGCGCTCTGGGGAGTGGCGTTTTATGACCCAGATCGCTGTATTTTAAAAAACACACACACACACACACAAAGAAATAGTGGTAAGTAAGACGCAGCGCAGTCCTCGGTGCTTTCCCGTGAAGTCTGGGGCCCGTGTACAATGTGTGCGTCGTTTTTATGAATCAAAACCCGAGTCATAAATAAAATGTTAATTTGTAGGCACACTCAACTGCGGAGCAGATGGAAAAACAGGAATGTGTTAGGAAGCGAGGTATTTGCAGAAGCTAATGAAGTTAATTGGTCTCGTTTGACTACCTTATTTCCCCCGAACCCCTGAAGACTGGGCTTTTTTATTTCTTTAATTAAAAATGAGTTTGGTATGTTAATATTATAACCTTTCATTTTTTCCCCGGTTTTCTATATGAACGTCTTATTTATAGAACTACCCCCGAGGAGTCCGGTATCGGGAAGAACATTAGTGAACGGGGAGCCGTAAGCAGGGGGGCCAGCGCTACCCCGAGGCCGTCAGCCGCCGACGCCGGGTCATGTGTGCTTCTGCACCTCATTATCCCTTCTCCGCCCCGATTTCTGCTGATCGCACGGAGAAAGACCCGCTTTCCTCGCGCCTGCAGACGGCACGAGCGAAAACCCGTAAGCTAATGGTGGTTCCGCAGGATTTAATTTTCAAATCGCAGTGCCTGAGCACATTGTGATTGGCTAAATTGCAGGGCGCCCTCCCCCTGAAATATCAACAGTGTGAGGTCAGAGGCCTGGCAGCCCTGAGCTAATCGATACCATGTGTGAGGGCACTTTCCCCTGAACTACCCCTTGCATCAGGAAAAGTTAAAAAAAAAAAAAAAAAAAGCGGACCCTTCCGCTCTTCACCGAAGAGCGCTTTTTAACGAGAGCGCCGCGTTGGGGCCACCGCTCTGGGACACACAGAGAGTGACTACCGCGTGAGCTCCCGCACGCCGTGGAGGATTCTGGGACGTGGTTTTCCCACTGTCATCACGGACATATTGCATTTGGATGGATTGTCTCTGGTTTCTGTGCGCGGAGCGGGCGATTGAGCTGGGTTTCTGGGATCTGGATAACGTTACCAGGCTGGGTGGGGACTCCCGGAATACTGTCTCCAAAGGGGACGGGCGCAGAGAGAGCTGGCGTGCGTCGATGAGGCCCTTGCTTAGAGAGAGAGAGGAGCCTGAGACCGTCCTTTGTAAGTTAAGAGGGCTTGGAACGGCGCGCTCCTAAGGGCCGGGTTCGGGGAGTGTGGGCCGTGCGCGCATCTGGAGTGCGTTAGCGTCCCGGTGAACAAGGAGGCGTCTGCAGCTGCCCGTGACGAGCAGGCTGGCCACGTGGCAGAGACACGGAAAGGGAGGGAGCCACGCCAGCCCCGTCGGAGGCGACTGTTCCTCTGCCCGGGCATTGTCATTCCCCGTAGTGCTGCCCGCCCCGACCCTCCCCCGCGGCCCTCCCCGCCCGACCCGCTCAGGAGACCCAGGGGGTTTATCCGCCTCCTCCCAGAAGGTCCGAAACACAAAGAAAATGTCTCGGTGGTTTGAGCAGTGGACGTGACAGCAGCTATGTGTGCGACCTTACAGATCGGAAACTGGACATTTCCTGGAGGGTGTCTTCCCTGGAAGGCGTGTGCACGCTTCTCCCTGGCGGACCTTCACCCTCTCCCCCCCCCCCCCAGTCACTGTTAGCCACACGGAGTCCGTGGTTTCAGCACCGGACGCCTCGGCGTCCTGGTGGCCGGATGGCGGCTGCTGGAAAAGGCCCGGCCGTGGTCGTGTCTGAGGGGAGCAAAGGCAGAGCCGGGAAAACTGTCTCTTTCACACATGGGCAGCCTCGCTTCCCGAATGCAGGACACCGCAGAAGGCAGCGGTGAGATGGGCTCGCGGGTTAGAAGGTGACACGCTTGTAGCCCGTGTCTTAAGCATCCCAGGGGACCATGTGCATATTAGCCTTTTATTCTTAGGATAGATATGAGTGGCCAGATGATTATGCGTTCAGAGATCATCATCATCTGGCCATGCCATGTATATAAAAGCTCAGCGACCAAATGACGGGATGACCAGAACAACCAGTCCACCAGGTGCTATGACGTGCTCTGACCACTAGGGATCAGACTGGCCACGCAGGAGCTGTCCCCGGTGGTCCGTGTGCTCCCACAGCGGGAGCGGCCGGCACTCAGCGGACCGGGATGCGTGGCCGCTTTCACAGCAGCCTGTCCCTGCTGGCCACGCCCCTCCCCTCTCCACCAGTGCATGAATCTGTGCACGGGCCTCTGGTTCTTCTATGTGAGCAAAGACAGCAGACAAAAAGCACAGACATACAGTGTCGTAACCTTTATTCTCGGTACAGGAGAGAGGGCTGTCGACACCGAGGACAGTGCTGCAGCACAGGGGCTGGCAAGCTTCTACTGTGAAAGTCAAGATAACAAATACGTTAGGGCCTGTGGGCCATATGGTGTGTCACAGGGACGGGTCTACTGTATGGAGCAGCTGATGCCCGTATGTGAGTGAGTGAACGCGACTGTGTCCCAATAAAACTTTACTCACACAGACAGGGGCAGTGAGCATGCCAGTCCCCCCTAAGATACCTGGTGACGGTTTGCGTGGCTGTTCCCGCAGCCCCGGTGGTGCGACGGCCTCAGCACTCGGGTGTTGGGAAAGTGCACGCTTGAGCGGCGTCCATAGAGACAGAAGGAACGCTGTGGCCAAGGGCCAGGCCTCCGGGGTCTCACGTGCTCACACTCTGTTATTGATGATGATCATCGGAGTCGGTAGGTGGGAGAGGTGGGCGAAGGGTTTGTACGCAGTTCTTTACCCGGATTACGCTAGGAAGGGTGTGGGGTCGGAGGGTTGTTGTGAACATCAGTCCTATCTCCATAAAGAAAAAGAAGAAGAGAAGGCTTCCCCACTAATTCACGATAACTCAGATTCCTCAGGAGAGAAGACACATGGTGTCGCCTTGCCCAGCATTACAGAGGGAAGTGTGTACACGTTCAGGCTCCCGCTGCGTGGCTGACAGCATGTGTGCGTCATCGCTGCACAGGCTTCCCGGAGAGCGAGCCGCATGGGCACCGGTGCCGGCACACCCCGCCCCTGCCCGTGGCCCGTGGCCCATGGCCCGTGGCCCCGCTCAGGAAGGTTCCGTGGGGCAGCGTGCCCTCAGGGGGAGGGTGCGGCTCACCTCCCGTCACGGGGACCCCCGGAGGCTCCTTTTCGGGGCGACGCCTTTGTCCTGATCCAGAAGTTTCCAGCGTGTTCCTCTGTGAGCGAGTGACTGACCTCCGGCCACCACTGAGACCGCTGCTCCTCCTCCGACCAGCCTGCTTTTCCCTCCCCTGAGGGCGTGTGTGTGTGTGTGTGTGTGTGTGTGTGTGTCTCTGAGGGTGTGTGTGTGTGTGTGTGTGTGTGTGTGTGGGAGGGTGTGTGTGTGTGTGTGTGAGTGACTGAGGGTGTGTGTGTGTCTGAGGGTGTCTGTGTGTGTCTGAGGGTGTGTGTATGTGTCTGAGTGTGTGTGTGTGTGTCTGTGTATGTGACTGAGGGGGTGTGTGTGTCTGAGGGTGTGTGTGTGTCTGAGTGTGTGTGTGTGTGTGTGTGTGTGTGTGTGTCTGTCTGAGTATGTGTGTGTGTAAGAGAGAGAGAGAGAGTGACTGAGGGTGTATGTGTGTCTGAGGGCGTGTGTGTGTGTGTGTCTGAGAGTGTGTGTGTGTCTGAGTGTGTGTGTGTCTGAGGGTGTATATGTGTGTGTGTGTGTGTGTGTGTGTGTGTGTGATTGTGGGTGGGCCCCTGCGCCTAGCGCTGCGCACGGAGGTGTGAGGACCCTGGGTCGGTGGCAGAGGGTAAATGCCGGCGGGGTACCTGGAGGTGTCTCCAGGGCAGGGTGGGGCCGCTCCCTCCCTCAGCCCTGGAGCCTGGCCGGCCCGGGCACCTCCCTCAGCTCCACGTTTCCGTCCGCCTCCCCCCACGGCCTGCCTTCCCGCCGGCCATTGGCATCAGCGCACAGAGTGGGCGTTCCCGCCGCCGAGGGTCAGAGAGGAGCGAGCCCCGGGGTCGGCAAACTCCTGGGTCCGCAGAGCCAAACAGCCACAGCACGGCGGCGATGGCGGACGTCTCTTCGGAGAGCCACGTGTTTTAAATGTAAACGTCTTCTGACGCCACATCTTCAACACAGACCGGCCCAGGCCGGGCGTTTTGTGGAAGAGCCACCCTCCAGGGGCCAAAGAGCCGCCGTGTGCCGACCACGGAGCTAGACAGCGAGCAGAATCACGCAAACAGGCGTTTCCACCCGGTGGGTCTCCTCGGGCCAGGCCTCGCCTCCGAGGGGCACGCCTCACATCTCGGGCGATTCGGCCAGAGTCTCCCCGGGAAGAACAGTGTTGTGACCGAACATGATTTGCAAACTGAAAAATCAGAGAATATCTTTCTTTTTAAAGAAATATATTTTTTATTGATTTTTTACACAGAGGAAGAGAGAGGGATAGAGAGTTAGAAACGTCGATGAGAGAGAAGCATCAACCAGCTGCTTCTTGCACGCCCCCCACTGGGTATGTGCCCGCAACCAAGGTACATGCCCTTGACTGGAATCAAACCCGGGACCTTTCAGTCCACCAGCCGACGCTCTATCCACTGAGCCAAACCGGTTTCAGCAAGAATATATTTCTTCATAAAAACAACCAAAAGGGGGAGGGGGTTGGCATCACACGCCCCTGGGCAGGCTGGGAGTGGCTGCCGCAGGTCGGGGCTGGTCTCTGGGGTCAACAGCAAACTCTGAAGCCTGGATGACTTCTCTCGAAGAGTAAGCATTTTCCGGATCCAGTGTTCATGGCGTCCTAAAACGTCCTCGCGTGCGGCTGGCCGATGTGGACGCCGGGGAACCTGGGGCAATCGGGGGAGGACCCGCCAGCCGGGAGGGAGCCGGGGGGGCAAGGGGGGTGCGGGCGGAGGACACGGACAGGGAGCCCTCCCGCGGACGGCCCGTGCCCGCCTTCCAGCGGCGTTAACTCCTCCGCGCTCCGCGAACAACAGGAGAAAGGCAGTTTGAATCTCAGTGACAGATTGGACATAACAGGTTGCAACTATTAGGTCTAATTTTACCAGACTGAGAAATAAAATTGCCGAAACATAAACATCGATCAGTGATGCAGTAAATTAATTTGTACAGAAAAAGTCGTTTAACTGCAGTGCACATTAAACATGGAAAATTCCCGGATTACTGCTCTCTGAGTGAGCGCGTACACTTGTTCGCTTGTTGGGAGCGAGCGCCGGTTCTTTCTTCCGAGGCGAGGGGTCTGCGAGGAGGGAGGGGGCAGCGGCGGGGGCTGCGGGGGCAGGAGCCACACCAGGCGCCTGAGCATGGAAAATCGTACATGTGCTTTTGGATTTCTGTTGGGATTTTGTCGTTTAATCTGTTCGAGGGGTCACGCCAGGTGTGTTCCCCTCTCTTGCTGTTCCAGGATAAATGTGATTTTTAAAAATTATTTTTCAAATATATTTTATTGAGTTGTGTGTTTTTGGTTTTTTTTTACAGAGAGGAAGGGAGAGGGATAGAGAGTTAGAAACATCGATGAGAGAGAAACATCCACCAGCCACCTCTTGCACACTCCCACCAGGGATGTGCCCATAGCCAAGGTACATGCCCTTGACCGGAATCAAACCTCAGGACCAATGCTCTGTCCTCTGAGCCATACTGGTTAACCCAGGGGTGGACAAACTTTTTGACTCGAGGGCCACAGTGGGTTCTTAACCTGGACCGGAGGGCTGGAACAAAAGCATGGATGGAGTCTTTGTGTGAACTAATATAAATTCAAAGTAAACATCATTACATAGAAGGGTACGGTCTTTTTTTTTTAAATTTCAATAGCTTAGAACAGCTGAATGGGCCGGCCCGCGGGCCGTAGTTTGCCCATACCTGGGTTAGGGCATACGTGTGATGTTTTAAAAGCAGTCTTGAGGTGTCCGCCATGGGTGGGGGTGGGGTCGTTAGGGCCTCCGTGTTCGGTCCCCAGGCGTGTGCGGCCCCCGGCCCCGGGTGTGGAGGACTCCCGGGCTCTCGAGGAGCCTGGGCCCGGATTCCTCTGTGCCTGACCCTAAGGAAGCCGGCGTACCCGGTTGTCGCAGAGTGAGGGAGCTCGGCAGACTGTCCGCTCCGCCGCGTCTGTAAAGGCGGGGGCTGTGCCAGGGCGGGGGGTGGGGGGCGGGTCCCCGGGGGCTGGCCTCACGGTGGGTGCTCAGGTGGGCCGGGGACCCGCCCTCTCGTGGCTGCTGCTCCCGCCCCCCCCCACCCCGCCCGCCATCTTCTGGCGTTTGCTTCTCGGCAGATGATGGGAGCTCCCCCCCCCCCCGGGGGATGGGGAGCCGATGAAGGACCCTCCCCACGCCGCACTGATAAAGGGGGGCGGTCGGTGTGTCTGAGCCGATGGAGGACCCTCCCCACGCCGCGCTGATAAAGGGAGCCGGTCGGTGGGTCTGAGCCGATGGAGGACCCTCCCCCACGCCGCCCTGATAAAGGGGGCGGTCGGTGGGTCTGAGCCGGGAGAGGCGGCCGCGGGCTTCTGGGCGTAACGCTCATTGGTCTCCGGAGCCCAGGAAGAGGGGGGAGTGCGCGCGGCTAAGTGGGTCCCCTCCGCGGAGAGATGTGAGCGATAAGATAAGCCGGGAGGGGGAGGGAGAGCGTGTTAACTGCTAACCACCCTGGCAGCCGGAGATAAGACACCTTGAGCCACTCAGGCCTGAAACAGGATGTAAACGCCGCCAATAAGAGCCACGTGAGTCGGAGCCCTTCCTGCCCTCCACGCCGGCTCTGACAGCAGCAGCGCAATGTACGTGGCCACGGCCACGGGGGGTGCAGAGCCCACAGCCATGGCCACGGGGGGCAGCGCCCACAGCCATGGCCACCACCCCAGGAGGTGTGGAGCCCAGGAAGGGCCCGGGGCTGATGGAACCGCTGGGACTGGCCACACAGTCCTGAGAGGCACCCTGGGCCTCCCCGCCAGCAGGCCTTCCAGGGGAACGTGGATGCCGCTTCTCCCCTCCCCTCCCCTCCCCTCCCCTCCCCTCCCCTCACCTCCCCTCCCCTCTCCACTCCCTGTTCCCTTTGCTCACAGCTTCCTTCTGGAAGCAAAGGGCCAGGCCACCCCACCCAGGAGCTGCTGGTCCCATCTGCTGGCGTGGCTGGGTGTCACGGGACCCACGTTTAGGAGGGATGGGACGTGCAGGCCCGTGGGAAGCACGTGGCCCTCCGCCGGCTCCCTCAGCCGCTCGCGCCCCGGAAGGACACGCAGCCAGCACGCCGTGGCGGGAGGGGAACGCCGCGCCGGCCCGTGGAGAGGCTGGGAGCTCGGCGCCCTGGGGGGGGGGGGACGGACAGGAGGGAAGATACGGGTCCTTTCTGTGGAAGCTGCTCCCTCCGGAGGGCTGGAGCCCCCGGGCCTTGTTCGGGAGAAAGCCCCTTCGGGGTTCCGGGCCGAGCGGGAGGGACCCGGGGTGAGCGGAGCACCTGAGACCTCCTGTCGGTGACGCCGGCCGGCCGGGGTGCAGGGGAGCCCCGAAGCCGGCCCGAGACGGCGTCTGGGCCCCAGAGGTTGAGGCTCAGAGGCCCGGTGGAGCCGGAGTCTGCTGGTTGGCGGGCTCCCCGGGTCCCGGGGTCGGGGCCTAGGCCTCGTTGTGCAGTCATGGTCCCCGCAGAGACCACGGGGACGGGGCCGGGGCGGCTCCTGAGGGGGAGGGGCTGCCACCGGGCCCTGGGGTGGAGCCTCTTCTGCATTTGTGTTCTCCAGACCTGGCCTGCTGGCCAGCCCTCCGCGGGGAGGGGGAGAGGGTGGGGGGACAGAGGGGAGGGGTGGCGGAGGCGGAGTGGGGAATAGGAGAGGGGAGGAAGGAGGACCGGTGTTAAAGAGAGCAGGAGGACTCTGTGAGTGTGTGTATGTGAGTGTGAGTGTGTGTGAGTGTGTGAGTGTGTGAGGGTGCGTGAGTGTGTGTGTGAGTGTGTGTGTGAGTGTGTGTGTGTGTGTGTGTGTGTGTGTGAGTGTGTGTGTGTGTGAGTGTGTGTGTATGTGTGTGAGTGTGTGAATATGTGTGTGAGGGTGCGTGAGAGTGTGTGTGTGAGCATGACCTCGTAGCCAGCAGACAGAGTGACACTGAATTAAGAGCGAGGCTGCTGAGTGCTGTCAGCACTGGGTTTGGGGTCATGGAACCGTCATGTGGTGTGTCGTGTGTGTAACTATGATGATGACATGACTTAGCGCGGCCACAGGAAAGGCTGAAGCTACTTCAGGGTGACGCCTGCACCCGTGGAACCGGACGGCCCCGTGGTGCTGGGGCGCTGGCAGCGGTTCGGGCGGGAACTGGGGGCCCTCACCGCGGAGGCCAGGCCCTGCCCGCCCACGACTCGGTCTGGGCTTTAGGGCCAGCGGGACGGCGCTGTCAGTGCAGGCTTCCAGAGTCCGTGTCCTCAGCTGTGCGCTCCCCCGAGGGTGAGGCGTCTCAGACCCGGCGCCGTGTATTCCGTCTGCAGAGTTAGGGGCGGCAGCCTTGGCCTCCCGCCTCTGCGCCCGCTCCATCCCACCCACCCTTCCCTCTGGTCCTCCGGGCAGACCAGGAGTGAGCGCCCACAGCCCCGCCGGCAACCTTGGTACCGCAGGAGTGAGCGGAGCCCCAGAGCTGGGCCAGGGCGGGTGATGTCTGTGAACGTTAAGAACATGCTTTGGCCAGGGCCACGCCAGTAAGCTCTGGCGTCTGCAGGTGTGCACTGCGGTCCACGCCCCCACGGAAAGGCACGAACACATTGCCCGGGAAAACGGTCATTCAGAACCGGCGGTCTCACCGTGGGCCAAGCGGGTACACGTCAGAGTCTTGTCCGAGCAGGAAACGGTGGGACGTAATGCGCCCTCATTCAGGTCCTGTGGCCCCCACGGCGTGGCTCCGGGTTGGGCATCAGCCTGTGAACCAGGCGGCCACCGGTCCATCCACAGTCAGGCCACAGCCCCGGGTGGCAGGCAGGATCCCACCCAGTAGGGGGCGTGCAGGAGGCAGCTGATCAGTGATTCTCATCACTGATGTTTCTCTCCCTTCCTCTCTGAAATCAATAAAAATATATTAAAAATAAACCAATCATCCCTAACCGACTTGGCTCAGTGGATAGAGCGTTGACCTGCGGACTGAAAGGTCCCAGGTTCGATTCCGGTCAAGGGCATGTACCTTGGTTGCAGGCACATCCTCGGTAGGGAGTGTGCAGGAGGCAGCTGATCAATGTTTCTCTCTCATGGATATTTCTAACTCTCTATCCCTCTCCCTTCCTCTCCATAAAAAATCAATAACATATATTTTACAATCAATCGATCGATCAATCGTGCCAGCGCGTTGGGTTTGCGGTGGGATTTGGTGCGCTCTGCCGGCGTCCTGGGTGTGGGCTGTCGGGGGCCAGGTGGTACATGTTCCGGGGAACAGACGCAGTGGGGCGTGGCTCCCCCCAGCTCCAGCTGTTCGTGCCTCGTCCCCGCAGCCGCGGTGCCGGCACCTCGTACGCTGCTTTGAGGGGTGACAGTTGTCTTGGACGTAGGCAGCGTGCGTGGGAGTGGGACAGGGCCTGTCTTTGTCCCTGTTTCGGGGATATTTGGCAGCCCGCTCCATGTCACTTTGTCTTACAAAAAAAAAATACAATTTAATAAAACCGTAATTCTGTGTAACACGTATTAATCAGCCAGCATTAGCCTGGTAATGACTTCCCCTAACGAAGCTTTCATTACGACGCGATGGTGGCTTTACCTCGTTTGGGTGGCGGGACTGTGACGGATGGGAAACAGCACAGGTGTTGCAAAAATCCCCTCCGCGTCGTGGGCGCCGACTGCGGCTCGAGCCACGGCGGCTCTGGGGCCCCTTGAGCGCGGTTCTTGGGCCAGCTTAGGAGGACCCCAGTTAAGTTATTAACAGTGTACCTGTCTATATAGTTTACGTTTAAAAAATGTGGCTCTCAGCCGAAACCGGTGTGTCTCAGTGGATAGAGCACATCGGCTTGAGGACTGAAGGGTCCCAGGTTCGAGTCCGGTCAAGGGCATGTGCCTTGGTTGTGGGCACATCCCCAGTGGGGAGTGTGCAAGAGGCAGCTGATGGATGTTTCTCCCTCATCGATGTTTCTAACTCTCTATCCCTCTCTCTTCCTCTCTGTGAAAAATAAAAAATATATATATTTTTTAAAAAGAACAACGAACTCTGAATGTGGCCAGCAGCACCTTTTCTAAAAAAAACAAAAAACAAAAACCGTGGCTCTCAGAAGAAATTTCCGCCGTCCTGCTGCTCTCTGGCTCTGTTGACGGTCGAGTTTGCAGGCACGGCCTCGGCTCAGGTCCTTTAGACGCCGGGGGAGGAGGCCGGACCGAGAGGGAGCACGGGCAGGCAGGGCAGGAGGAGGCTCCGGAGGGCTCACCGCATGGACGGGCCTTGTTCTCTGGAGAACCGGCCTCTCCGGCGTCTGGCCCGGGAGTCGCAGAGCTCCGGCCTGCGACCAGGACGGTCCAGCAGGCAGGCCCTGGTGGTTCCCGAGAAGCAGAGCTGCCCTTCCCGCTGGTGCTCACCCTGCCAGACACGCCTCCCGCAAAGCACAGCACCCCTCACGCCCCCGGTTCCTGGGCCCAGCCTCCCTCTCCCGTGATGGCCTCACTCCGGGAGCGTCGACATCCATCGTCAGCCGCGGCGGGAGCGTGGGCCGGGCGGGAGGAGGCACGGGGGCTGCCCTGTGGCCTCCTGCAGATGCCTGAGGCCCTGGGGTGGCCCAGCACCCGTGGACGTCCCCCCCTCACGAGACGCCGGGGCACGGGGAGGAGGGGCCTGGGGACTCGGTGGCAGGTGCCGGGGACGTGGGCTCGGCACTCACAGGCCCTGCGCCTGCACGTTCCCTCCCGCCCCCGCCCTGGGGAGTCCGAGTGTGCGACGGAAATGATCAGAGACTCTGTGTCCCAGGCACACGGACGTGGCATCTCGAGCAAGGAGCGCCGCTGTGCCACGCGGACACGGCAGCGACGCCCACGCCTCCCGGCAGCCCTGTCTGGGCGAGCTCGCGTATTTATCACTTGCGCACGGTGACCCACAGGGGTGCTAATTGGCCATTAATTACATTTTAGCCTTTCAACACGTTGTATTCTCCGGCGGCGCGGGCTGCGGCGAGGCCTACGCGGTGCGGCCTGGTGAGCGGCCGGCCGGAGGCACCGGGCCGTGCTGCGGGGAGGTGGCGGGCGGGAGAGCCAGCCGGCCGCGGGGACGCCTGCCTCCTGGGGGCGGAGGGCCCCGGTGCCCACGTTCGCCGGCCACGGGCCACGGCCACAGCCTGTGCGAGCACCGGAATGGGGTCTCCCGTGGTGACCGTCCCGAGCGGTCTCTCTGACGTGGACCTCACTGCCCGGCGTGGACACGGGGCGGTGATGGTCCTTTAGAAACCACGTCCGAGGGGGAGGGGAGGGGAGGGGGCTGTCTGCGCCTCCTCGTTTGCCAGTGGAGCCCCGTTCCAGGCCAGCTTTCCTGCTGGGAGAAGCCCCCCCTGTCCTCCCCCGCTCCCCCGGGAGGGGTCAGCTTGGACGGACTCCGGTGGACGGGCTGGCGCCGGGAAGTCTGTGGCGTGTTTCCACCTGAAGCTAGTGGATGCACTGCACACCTCCGTGCTGAGGGTTTTGAAGCAAAAGAGAATTTTCAAACCCCAAGGACGTTCTGAGCGCTTTGGGACGGGGTGGGCGGGGCGGAGGGAAGGCGGCTGCAGGGCGTGGACTCGGGCCGTACCAACGTGGGTTTATTCTGCTAATGAACTCGTCCACACGCGCCGGCCTGCGCGCTGCTGGGGAATTGGCCGCTGGACGCTGGCTGGCCAGGTGACTGTAAGGCAACGGTGGGCAAACTCATCAGTCAGCAGAGCCAAACACCAACAGGACAACAACTGAAACTTCTTTTGAGAGCCACATTTAAAACAAATATATTTTATTGATTTATTGATTTTTTACAGAGAAGAAGGGAGAGGGACAGAGAGTTAGACACATCAATGAGAGAGAAACATCGACCAGCTGCCTCCTGCACGCCCCCCACTGGGGATGTGCCTGCAACCAAGGCACATGCCCTTGACCGGAATCTAACCTGGGACCCTTCAGTCTATAGGCCGATGCTCTATCCACTGAGCTGAACCAGTTAGAGCAAGAGCCAAATTTTTTAAACTTCTTCTAACGCCACTTCTTCAACATAGACTTGCCCAGGCCGTGGTGTTTTGTGGAAGAGCCACACTCAAGGGGCCAAAGAGCCGCTTGTGGCTCGAGTCCCGTGGTTTTCCGACCACGGCTATAAGGCATTCGGCAACATTTGGGGGGCATTTTTGTGTGTTTATGTTTAAACAAAAATGCCCCTTATGTCCTTTAGAATGATTAGAATCCCAGTATGAGTAAAGCAACAGCTGAGCTATGGTCCGTTCTGAAACTTCTGTTCTCCGTGTTGCTGGCACGTGTCTCTGTCATGACCCAGGGCTGCTCGGATGCTCCTGGCCGGAGGGCGGCTCCGGCTCTTCCCACCGAGCCGCTCGGACGTCCATCACACGCGTCCTGTTCGGTCCCCTCGCCGGGGGAGGCAGACGGCTTTTCCGATGTTATTCCGATGTTACTGACACGGCAGCGGAAGCTTCGCCACAGGGGTGCCTGGCGCTCAGGCCGCTGTCGGCCACACAGGCAGGGCGTGGCGTGGCGTGGCGTGGTGTGCGTGTCGCTGGGTGAACAGATGAACCCAGCGAGCAGCGGGGAGCCGCTTCCCAGGCTTTGGGGCGTGAGCCCTTCACAGACACAGGACGGCCGAGTCCCTGAGGCCTGGGCTCCCAGCCGCAGGCAGCCACGGCCGTGGGCATGCACGCCGAGGTGCCTCCTTGTGGAGGAAGACGAGGGGCTCCTGAGGCAGGAGGTCCCCCAAACCCGGGGCGCAGACGCCCCGCCGGATGCCCCAGGCCGTGCTCACCATTGGTGACGCGTGCCGGTGAGGAGCCGGGGGCCGGGAGCACGGCCACGCCACCCCCTCGGCCGGAGCCGCCCTCCCCGCCTGGCCCGGGAGCCAGTGTCTCCGATCCCGGGCGGGAGCTGGCTGCTCCTCGTGGCGAGGCTCAGAGCAGCGTTTTCCTCCGGCCGGAGGGCGGGCCGGGCCCGGGGCTGGGAGGGGGGGGCTGGCTGAGAGCGCCCCGTTGTCTGTTTGGTTTGGCCGCTGAGACAGAATTCATTGAGCTCGTCTGTTCACAGGAGCGGCGGGCAGCCGCAGGCCAAGCGTCTGCACACGGACCGCGTGGGGGGCGGGGGCGGCCTGGCCGGGAGGAAGCCGGCCAAGGAGGGGGCAGGGCGGTGTGACAGCCTCTCCCCGGCCACGCCGGAGGAAGGCAGGGTCCTCCGGGAACCTGAGGCGCTTTTCCTGAGTGAGTGTTGGAGGGAAAACCAAACAGAGCAAGCAGCCCAGAGCTCGGGTGTCTGGAATTCGCCTTAAGACTCTGTAGGAAAACGTGTCCCCCTCCCCTCCCCGGCCCCAGCCGCCCTCCTTCCCCACTGCCACCCTTTCCTCACCGCCCAGCGCCTGAGGCAGGGGTGGGCAAACCTTCTGACTGGAGGGCCACCTTGGGTTCTTAAACTGGACCGGAGGGCGGGAACAAAAGCAACCTGACCATGCTGGCACTCTCATCTTGGGCTGCTGGTGAAGGGGCGGAGGGGAGAGCAAGAGAGCCCTCCGCTCTTTCTGCTCCGCGGGCCGGATGGAACAGCCGAACGGGCCGGATCCGGCCCACGGGCCGTAGTTTGCCCACAGCTGGCCTATTGCCTGGAGCTGCCCCTCCCACAGGCATCGGGGCATTAGAACTCTGCAGCACACGTGTCCCTTGGAGCCCGGCAGAGCGACTTTCTTTCTGAGGGGTCCACACGTTTGGGTTAGGGGCGTGGAAGGAGTGGGGCTGTGGATTCAAAGACGTGTTGAGCGGCGGTTAAAAGCTGCCCATCTCGCCGAAACTGGTGTGGTTCAGCGGATAGAGCGTCGGCCGGCGGACTGAAGGGTCCTGGGTTCGATCCCGGTCAAGGGCATGTACCTTGGTGGCGGGCACATCCCCAGTGAGGAGTGTGCAGGAGGCGGCTGATGGATGTTTCTCTCTCATTGGTGTTTCTAGCTCTCTGTCCCTCTCCCTTCTTCTCTGTAAAGAAATCAATAACATATATTTAAATAAAATAAGAAGTTGCCAGTCTTCTAAAGGCTATTGATGTTCCTTTGGAGAAGGAGCGGGAGCGATGTGCGGCCTGCCCGGCGAGCTGAGAAGGCCCGGCCCCCTCGCCATGCGATGCGGGTGGGTGGGTGGGGGATTCGATGTGCCATGGTTCCCGGGGGCCCCGATCCAGGCAGCACAGAGCCCGGTCCCTGTGTCTGTGAAACAGTCACTTCAAACCCGTGTTCCCTATGAGGACAGCGGCTTCCCCCACCCTGCGCCTGGGCGTGTCCCCTGGCCACCCCCCCCCCCCGTGTCCCCTCTGGTGGCTCCTGTGGCTCTGGTGGCTGGAGAGTGGAGGCAGGGCTACGGACTCTGGGTCACGTGGGCCTTCTGAGCTCTGCCTCCTCCTTGCCATCAGACACACAGGATCTCGTGAAGCCCGCGGGGGGAATAATCTGGACGCGTGGGTTAGTCTGACCAGTGTCCTACACTCAGAATGATAACCTCCTAAATCATCGTTCAGCAAACCGCGGCTCCAGAGCCACACACGGCTCTCTGGCCCCTTGCGTGTGGCTCTTCCACAAAATACCACGGCCTGGGCGAGTCTGTTGTGAAGAAGTGGCGTTTAGAAGAAGTTTAAGTTTTAAAAATGTGGCTCTCTAAAGAAATTTCAGCCGTTGTCCTGTGGATGTTTGGCTCTGTGGACTGGTGAGTGTGCCGGCCACGGTCCTAAACGAGCTTACCTCGGTGAGAAGCAGTGCCGTGGCGGGTGGCTGCCTCTCCAGGAGGGAAGGGGTGGTGGCACCGCCACATACGTGGCCTCCGAGTGACTCAGGGCGTCTCCCTGCGAGGGGCCCGGCTGCAGAGACCCCGATCCCACTGTCGTGTGGCCGGCGGTGCTGGGGCACTCCGGGACGTGAGCCGCTGCCTTTCCGGAGTCGCCAGCTACTCCTAGTCCGCATTTCTGACGGCTGCATGTACAGCTGTGTGTGCTTCAGGCCAAGTTCTCCGTTCCCGGTGGGCCAGCTCCTAACGGGCGAGGGTCGCGTCCACATACCCAGGGAGGAGTCTGCTCTTCGTCCCTCTGGGCGGCGGACAGGAGGCCGGGGCCGGGGCGTCATCCAGGTCAGCAGCCCCTGGGCCAGGAGGGCCGGGCCGGCGGCCTAACAAAGCCGCCTTCAGCCCGGCGGCCCGGCGGGCAGAGGGAAGAAGGCTCCTTTATGCGCAGCTGCTGACTCACGCCCGCTGCCCGCCGAGCAGGCTGCCGGGGAGACGCGGCTCGCTCCCCGGGCTGGGTGCCGGCCACCTTCCCCTCGGTGTCCACACCCGTGTTTCCACGTGTCCATGCACAGGAGAACATCTGTGCGCACACGTCCGCATCCTGACGTGGACTGTGGGGCCAGGGCTGGTTTCCAGGGAAGGTTTTATGGTTTTCAGTTTGCATCCGGCTGTCAGCGTCCTGGATCTCGGGGAGCGGGCTCCTGCGAAGGGACTGATTCCAGAAAGTGACGTGTGAGGTGGACGCGCGGGCACTTCCCACCGCCTCGCGGGGCCTCGCGTGACACAGAGAGACCTGCCGGGGGGCGGCTCTTCGGAAGAGCCGGAGCCGGAGGGGGAGCGTCCGTGGACTCGGGAGCCGGGCTGAGAGACGCCCCCACCGTCTCCACGTGAAGAGAGAACCTGGGGGTGCCCACATCGGCAGGGCCGTCTGCACCGTCTGCGATGCGGTGACCGCAGAAGCCGCCGTTCCCGGGACGTGGCTTTCGTGACCCGCAGACGCGGGACTGTGGGCACCGCCCCCCGGGGGCGTGTGGGAGGGACTCGGCACCTTCTCGGGGACGGCCCCCCGGAGAGTCAGGGACCCTGTGGTCGGGGAGAATGGGCCCTTTGAGAGCCCTCGGGCACGGATTCTGTGTTCGGTGCTGGTTAGGTTTTTCAAGCAGAAACCAGCCTTTCACAGTACCTTTGTTTTTCTAAAAATAGCGTTCCCTGTTCCCCCGCGTCACTGCGGCTCCACCTCCGCCGTGCGCCGACGAGGCCCTGGGAGTTCTGCCGGCGGACTCCGTGTGTCACACCCTCTGTGACGATCGATCCCTCCTTTCCCCGTCAGGCCAGCTCCCGGGGGCAGGAGAGAGAGAACGGGGGTGCCCAGCTCCCTGAGGCCCAGTCCGAGTCGCGTGGCCCCCCTCGGCTCCCCGGACGAGCAGCCACGTGACGGGGCTCCCGGGCCGGCCGCGGACGCAGCCCGCCGTGAGCGTGGCCGGGGCCGCAGGCCGCCTGCGAGGGGCCGTGGCTCTCCAGCCCTCCGCGGGTCTGTGCAGTCACACCTCCCTGTGCCTGGACACGGCCTGGACTCCGTGTGAATCCACGCGCCACGCTCCAGGCTCGGGAGTTATTTCCGACCGTCTGAGGCGTGACGCACTGTGACTCACCGTCTCCGCCCGCCCGCTGTAAACATGAGCCGCTCGGACGTGTCTTAAAGGAAAACAGCGAGACCAACGCCAAAGGATCCGTGTGAACTGTGGTAGATTTTTACCGGGCGTGCTAAGCAGATTCAGTAAACAGTCATTTTTTAATTCTTTTTTTTTAATTTAAGGGACAAGTTCCAGCTTTGGCGGGCTGCAGGGCCGCCGGCGTTCGGTGACTTCGGGTTTTCAAAGGGAAAGCTAACATCCGCCTTGATGTTTGTGTATTTTTTAGGAGTTGTGAACCTCGTATTTCTGTCTGTTGGGGGGCGTGTGAGTCCCGCCCACGTGGCGGACCCTCCCGGGCGGGGGTGGGGGGGTTCTGGGCTCACAGTGAGGCGGCAGGTCCTGCGGCCAGCCGGGGCCGGGGCCGTGCCGGCGGGCAGGGGTCCAGGGCCAGCGGGCTGTTTCCTCGCGATGGCGAGGCTGCCATCTGGCAGGGAGAGCGAGGCGGTGCTGTCATCGGCTCCTCGGCCGGAAAGGAACCATCCTCGTCTGTTTCCTGTGGATAAGCCGGGCGGACGCGCTCGTGAAACCCCGTTGCCCTACAGATCTCGGACGGGGCCTCTCCCCGGGCCGCCGGCGTCCCCCTCCGGCTGACGACACCGCTCCCTGCGCCCTGCCCCGGTGAACGTCTGAGCACCGAGCTCGCGGGGCCCCGGCTGGTGGGGCAGGACCGGCGTGCGTGCCCGCCTCCTGCCCCGATGGGACCTCCCTGCCCGCAGCCGCTGGCCCGGCAGCCCGTGGCACGGCCTGTCTGTGCCGATTCAGGAAAACCCGCTCTTTCGGGGAACGAGATGCAGTTCTGGTTTCCTCGGCCTGGGGTGGCGATTGTTTGGAAAAGGAAAACAGCGGTGGTTTCAGCACCTGCGTGCGGGGGGCGTGCTTCCGCGTGGGTGTGGAGGGGGAAGGAGGAAGGAGGGCGCATGCTGGTTAAGGACGGGGTGCACACACGCACACACACACACACACACACACACATGCACACGCACACACACGCACATACACGCGCACGCACACCCGCAGGAGGCACAGCGACCGGTCCTTTCTGGATAACTCTCGGCCCCCTCTGCCTGTCAGCCTTGTTTGTCTCCTCTCGGCGGCTCGTAAATCTGTCGGCATTTACCATAACCATTTATCACTTTTCCTGTTTCCCGCTTTTCACAAGTCGCTTTGTCCCCGCTCACCTCGGCGGGCGCGGGGCCTGTTTGGCTAAGGAAGTGCCTGCGGCCCGGCGGCCGCGGGAGGAAGACGTGGCGGGCCACCTCTTGAACTCTGCGAACAAAGCCGCCCGGCCGGGAAGCCCGTTTCTCCCGATGCGGCCGGTCCGGCTCCCGGCGGGGCCCCGCGGCACCCCCGCCCGCCGCCCGGCTCGGTGATTGCAGACGCCCGGCCGTCCTCTACTGCCCGCCCGTAATCACCCTGTGTTCCCCCTCTTCTTTCCTGTGCTCGCTTTTTAACACTTCCCCCCGGAAAGCAGCGAGGCCGCCTCAGGAAGAGCCCCGTACAGGAGCTGGTCTTCAGCGTTTCCTTTGGATATAAAAACACGCAGAATGCAGGGGGACGTTTTTTATTATTAAATGTCAGACATCTGGGCTGACGGCATTAATGGGAAGTCGTTCCCGCAATATTTCCTCCTCCGATGCTCACCTGGTATGCAAATCACGTTCGGAGGAATGCAGAAGAAACATTAAATATATTAAAATCTGCGTTTTAATAAAATTGTCAATGCGTAATATACGCCTCGCTTCTCAGGAAGGGTGATCAGAGGTAATGAAATGGTAATTTGGACACAGAACTATTTAATATCTTTTTTGTAGTTCAGACCCAGGAAAGAGGAAGTGAACAGAAGCTCCCGGCTCGGCGGGGAGTGGGTTCCGCCCAGGGGTTCTCCCCCGTTCCTCCCGAGCAGTTCTGGGTGGTTCTGGGTGGTCCAACTCTATGGACGTGTTGAAAGGGTCAGTAACCCCAGCCGGTGTGGCCCAGTGGCTAGAGTGTCGGCCTGCAGATCAAAGGTCCCGGGTTCGGTTCCCGTCAAGGGCTGGGACCTCAGTTGCAGGCTCCTCCCCGGCCCGGGCCCTGGTCAGGACACGTGTCTCTCTCCCATCGGTGTTTCTCTCTGCCTCTCCCTCTCTCCCCCGCTCTCTCTGGAATCAGTGGAAACGTGTCTTTCCTTGGATAAGGGCTGTGAAAAGACAAAAGGAGAGAAAGGTGGGCCCCCTGCCCGTCCCCCAACCCCCCCGTCCCCCGCGTGTGACACGGATGCCCGCTTGTCGTTGCAGATGGCGTGGACGTGGAAGATGACCCCACCTGCTCGTGGCCGGCCTCCTCGCCCTCCAGCAAGGACCAGACCTCCCCGAGCCACGGCGAGGGCTGCGACTTCGGCGAGGAGGAGGGCGGGCCCGGCCTGCCGTACCCGTGCCAGTTCTGCGACAAGTCCTTCAGCCGCCTCAGCTACCTGAAGCACCACGAGCAGAGCCACAGCGACAAGCTGCCCTTCAAGTGCACCTACTGCAGCCGCCTCTTCAAGCACAAGCGCAGCCGCGACCGCCACGTGAAGCTGCACACGGGCGACAAGAAGTACCACTGCAGCGAGTGCGACGCCGCCTTCTCCCGCAGCGACCACCTCAAGATCCACCTCAAGACGCACACGTCCAACAAGCCCTACAAGTGCGCCATCTGCCGCCGCGGCTTCCTGTCCTCCAGCTCGCTGCACGGGCACATGCAGGTGCACGAGCGCGGCAAGGACGGCGGCCCGCCGGGCTCGCGGCTGGAGGACTGGAAGCTGAAGGACACGCAGAAGTGCAGCCAGTGCGAGGAGGGCTTCGACTTCCCCGAGGACCTGCAGAAGCACATCGCCGAGTGCCACCCCGAGTGCTCGCCCAGCGAGGACCGCGCCGCCCTGCAGTGCGGCTACTGCCACGAGCTCTTCGTGGAGGAGGCCTCGCTGCTGGGCCACGTGGAGCAGGCGCACGGCGGGGAGAAGAAGAACGCCTGCAGCCTGTGCTCCGAGAGCTTCCTCACCGTGGAGGAGCTCTACAGCCACGCCGACAGCCACCAGCAGCCCGAGTCCTGCAACCACAGCGACAGCCCGTCCCTGGTCACCGTGGGCTACACCTCCGTGTCCAGCACCACGCCCGACTCCAACCTGTCGGTGGACAGCTCCACCATGGTGGAGGCCGCCCCGCCCCTGCCCAAGAGCCGCGGGCGGAAGCGGGCCGCCCCGCAGGCCGCCGACGGGGCCGGGGGCTCGGGCAAGCAGGCCAAGGTGACCTACAGCTGCATCTACTGCAGCAAGCAGCTCTTCTCCAGCCTGGCCGTCCTGCAGGTCCACCTGAAGACCATGCACCTGGACAAGCCGGAGCAGGGCCACGTGTGCCAGTACTGCCTGGAGGTGCTGCCCTCGCTCTACAACCTCAACGAGCACCTGAAGCAGGCGCACGAGGCCCCGGACGCCGGCCTGCTCGTGCCCGCCCTGCCGGCCGCCGCCGTCGTCTACCAGTGCAACTTCTGCCCCGAGGTCGTCAACGACCTCAACACGCTGCAGGAGCACATCCGCTGCTCGCACGGCTTCGCCAACCCCGCGGCCAAGGACAGCAACGCCTTCTTCTGCCCCCACTGCTACATGGGCTTCCTCACGGACTCCTCCCTGGAGGAGCACATCCGGCAGGTGCACTGCGACCTCGGCGGCGGCTCCCGGTTCGGCTCCCCCGTGCTCGGGACGCCCAAGGACCCCGTGGTGGAGGTCTACTCCTGCTCCTACTGCACCAACTCGCCCATCTTCAACAGCGTCCTCAAGCTCAACAAGCACGTCAAGGAGAACCACAAGAACATCCCGCTGGCCCTCAACTACATCCACAACGGGAAGAAGTCGCGGGCGCTGAGCCCCCTGTCCCCCGTGGCCCTGGAGCAGGCCTCCCTGAAGATGATGCAGGCGGTGGGGGGCGCGCCGGCGCGGGCGGGGGCGGCGGCGGCGGCGGCGGCGGCCGGGGAGTACGTCTGCAACCAGTGCGGCGCCAAGTACGCGTCCCTGGACGGCTTCCAGACGCACCTGAAGACGCACCTGGACACGGTGCTGCCCAAGCTGACCTGCCCGCAGTGCAACAAGGAGTTCCCCAACCAGGAGTCGCTGCTGAAGCACGTGACCATCCACTTCATGATCACCTCCACCTACTACATCTGCGAGAGCTGCGACAAGCAGTTCACGTCGGTGGACGACCTGCAGAAGCACCTGCTGGACATGCACACCTTCGTCTTCTTCCGCTGCACGCTGTGCCAGGAGGTCTTCGACTCCAAGGTGTCCATCCAGCTGCACCTGGCCGTGAAGCACAGCAACGAGAAGAAGGTGTACCGCTGCACCTCCTGCAACTGGGACTTCCGCAGCGAGGCCGACCTGCAGCTGCACGTGCGCCACAACCACCTGGAGAACCAGGGCAAGGCCCACAAGTGCATCTTCTGCGGCGAGGCGTTCGGCACCGAGGTGGAGCTGCAGTGCCACATCACCACGCACAGCAAGAAGTACAACTGCCGCTTCTGCAGCAAGGCCTTCCACGCCATCGTGCTGCTGGAGAGGCACCTGCGCGAGAAGCACTGCGTGTTCGAGGCCAAGACGCCCAACGGCGGCGCCAACGGGGCCGCCGAGCAGGCGCAGAAGGAGGAGGCCGAGCTGCAGACGCTGCTCGCCAACAGCCAGGAGTCGCACCACAGCCACGACGGCAGCGAGGACGACGTGGACGCCTCGGAGCCCATGTACGGCTGCGACATCTGCGGCGCGGCCTACACCATGGAGACGCTGCTGCAGAACCACCAGCTGCGCGACCACAACATCCGGCCCGGCGAGAGCGCCATCGTCAAGAAGAAGGCCGAGCTCATCAAGGGCAACTACAAGTGCAACGTGTGCGCCCGCACCTTCTTCTCCGAGGGCGGGCTGCGCGAGCACATGCAGACGCACCTGGGCCCCGTCAAGCACTACATGTGCCCCATCTGCGGCGAGCGCTTCCCCTCGCTGCTCACGCTCACCGAGCACAAGGTCACGCACAGCAAGAGCCTGGACACGGGCAGCTGCCGCATCTGCAAGCTGCCGCTGCAGAGCGAGGAGGAGTTCCTGGAGCACTGCCAGATGCACCCCGACCTGCGCAACTCGCTCACCGGCTTCCGCTGCGTGGTCTGCATGCAGACCGTCACCTCCACGCTCGAGCTCAAGATCCACGGCACCTTCCACATGCAGAAGACGGGCGGCGGGGCCGCCGTCGCGGCCTCGGGGCGCGGCCCGCACGCCCCCAAGCTCTACAAGTGCGCCTCCTGCCTCAAGGAGTTCCGCTCCAAGCAGGACCTGGTGAAGCTGGACGTCAGCGGGCTGCCCTACGGCCTGTGCGCCGGCTGCGTGGGCCTCGGCAAGAGCGGCAGCCCGGGCCTCCCCGCCCCGCCCGGCGCCGCCAGGCCCGGCCTGGGCCCCGGCGAAGGCCTGGGCGCCCTCGAGGGGAAGGGCAAGGCCGGCGGCGCCAAGACGCGCTGCTCCAGCTGCAACGTCAAGTTCGAGTCCGAGGGCGAGCTGCAGAGCCACGTGCAGGCCGTGCACCGCGAGCTGCTGCCGGACGGGGGCGGCGGCGCGCCGCTGAAGACCCCGCAGGTCTCGCCCATGCCCCGGATCAGCCCCTCCCAGGCGGACGAGGTAACCCCTTCTTGCGCTTGCTGTTTCACACCCCCGGCCCCGTCCCGCCCCGTCCCGCTGTGCCTCGGTGACAGTCCTGGGCCAGGAGGGGCTGAGCCGAAGGCAGGGGTTTTCTGTTGGTGGTTTTCGCCCACTAGCACCTAATTGGTCCTCGAGACACAGCCTTCCGGCTCGAGTGGGCAGCAGAGGCCTGGGTCCTGTCTCCCCGGGGCTGAGGGCATCGCTCTGGCAGCCCCTCCCTGCCCAGGCCCCCGGGACCTGGAGTCTCCATGGCTCCCCCCGTCCTCCCCGCCCCACCCGGGACTGGGGACTGAATGTGTGGTGAGAATTGATGGCGTGCGAGTGGTGGACTGGCGGCCAGCCTGCGGGCCGGGGGTTGGTGGAGAAGACAGACAGGCAGACGTAGACACGTGGGTGACACCCTGGGCTGGTGGGGGGCCTTCTCCATGCCCCGTGGTCAGCGCTCACTGCTTTTGTCTCTGCTGCTGAGGAGGGAGGCCGCTGCCTCACAGGAGGCTTAAACCCACCGCTCTGATCAAGCACATGGGCCAGCCATGTTAAAGGCCCGGCGCCCGCCTCTCCCCCTCCGTCTGGGCTGGGCTTCCGAAGGGATGGTGGTTCCTCAGGTTCAGAGTCATCCCTGCTCAGGGCTGTAGGGAGGGAGCGAGTTAGGCGGCAGGTCCCGGGGGCTCGCTTCCCCTTGTCCCTCTGGGCTCGGCCACCTGGCTCCCGGGAGCTCCGCCCACTCCCCACGGGTCAGTCGCTGTGGGAGATGCATCCCCAGTGACACCCCAGGGAGACCCTCTTCCTTCAGGGGGGGGGGGGTCCCTGCCTTGTCTCTGCAAGCACACCTCCCAGAGGCCCGCACCTCCCTGCAGAGAGCACAGTCACCTGGAGGGGGCGCTGAGGAGACTGCCGGCCCCTCCTGACAGGGGCCATAGGGCAGGCACTGCCTAAACCTCCCAGCTGCTTCGCCTTCTCTCCAGTCAGAGTCAGTCTGCAGCTCTTCTGGGTTAAGTCACCGCGTTCCCGTCCCCCTGGCGGGCCGGCCGGCAGAGCGTTAGTGGTCCAGGCTCGTCCCGGTCCAGCAGCACCTTTGGAAACGAATGTTGGCATTTACAGTCACGAGCTATTTCCCCCCCAAAATGTACTGCAAACATGTTTAACCCTGTGGACATGCTAAAGCGGGGTTGTAGGGGGGAGGGGGGACCTCCCTGCCACGGCCCTGGGACGTGGAGGACACCATCGGGGCCGTCAGAGCCATCGCTCGCCAGCCGGCGGCTGGGGCACACGTCTAACTCCGCCCCGTCGGCTTCGGTAGCGCCAGACCGAAGGTTCCTGAGCCTCGCGGCCCACGGGCCGTGGTCCCCACCCCGAATTCACAGCACGGGACACGCGTGGCCTGGTGGTTCCTCTGTGCCACAGATTTACCAGCTGCGAACGTTTTGTCAGATTTCCCTCTCCCTTCGTAGTAATTTTTTTTATTAATTTGAGCCACATGTGAGTAAATTGCAGCTATCATGGTCTCGCCTCGGGATAAAGGCGTTTTCCTATTTAACGGTACCATCGTTCCTGACGGCAGTTAGCGGAATCGGCTAAAGAAATTAAAAAGCACGTACTACCATCCCGGAGAAGTTCACATTCACATCGCCCCAATTAGCCCTCACATGTTTTGTTTTTGAAATGCTTTTGAACGAGAAATTCTTAAAAAACATTTATGCAGAGGATGACTCTTTGCTTAAAAAATGTTTCCATGCTGATCGTGTAGAGGGTTTTTATTCTCATGTTTAATTTAAATCGTGCACGAAGTGGAATTAATGTGAATCCTGTGTGTGTGTGTGTGTGTGTGTGCGTGAGAGAGAGAGAGAGAGAGAGAGAGAGAGAGGGAGGGAGGGAGGGAGGGAGATTGGGAATGTGAGGCACATGCGCGTTGACCGTGGAGCGGAACAGAGATCTTGTTTCTAGTAAACGGTTTGTGAAGAGGCACGTGCCTGGTCTATGTTTTCTGGTATTTCCAAATCGCTCCATAGTCAGGACCACGTGAGGTGGGACATTTTAAACAGCGAGGCGGACATACGTGTGGTCTTTAGCTCATTAGTTTGTGGGAGTTGAGAGCAGAACTCACCTCTGAGAGATGGGTGGCGTCTCCAGTCGCGCTCTGTCTCCATGGTGATCATAAAGCTCACCTACATCAATGGTCAGCAAACTGTGGCTCAGAAGCCACATGTGGCTCTCCACGGTTTGCCGTTCTGTGGACTAATGAGTTTGCCGACCACTGGGATAGGGGCTTGATCACAGGGAACAACAGCCTGTGATTATTGGAATCGAGAGCCTAGGTCAGTGGTCGGCAAACTCAGTGGCTGGAGAGCCGCATGTGGCTCATGGGCTGCAGTTTGCCGGCCACTGCCTACCCTCTCTGAGTTAACAGTGGACCATGGGACACAGTAGACGCGGCACAGGATGTATTGCAAACACAGCTGACGTCTTACAGGAAGAAGCCTAAAGAGACCGTGTCGGTGAGAAGACTCCCATTAACCGGCCACTCCTCGGTTAGCCGCGGCGAGCGACGGCGACTCCTCGCTGAGGAGCGGGTGCCGGCCTGGAGCAGGAGGGGAAATGGCTGCCTCAGCCTTTGCCCAGAGCGGTTCTCGCTCAGGTCGGGGCTCTAGCTCAGGTCCCGGCTCTCGCTCAGGTCCCGGCTCTCGCTCAGGTCCGGCTCTCGCTCAGGTCCAGGCTCGCTCAGGTCCGGGCTCCCTTAGGTCCCGGCTCTCGCTCAGGTCCGGGTTCTCACTCATGGACAGCTGGGTGTTCCGCCTGCGTCTCAGCTGTCGGGGAGCAGTGGACATAGGCCCGGCTTGTGATCCTCTCCTGAAGTCTTTTCCCGGCGCCCCTCGCCTCAGTGAAGCAGCCACTTGAACCCGCTCCTCAAGCGGAACGCCTGGCAGCACTCCTGACGCCCTCACGCCCACGTCATTCCCCTCATCTGATCGTCTGTGAGAACCATCGGCCCGCCTCCCGCCTCTCCCCTCGCCTCCACCCGCGGAGCCTTCCCCGTGGCCTCTTCCCGGGTCCCTCCTCACCCGCCCTGCTCCAGCCCCTGCCTCGTGTGCAGTGGCCGTGGCCGGAGCTGCATCCGTCACCTGTGATTCTCCAGTACCTTCCCGTCTCACTGGAAACCCCAGCCTCCCACGTTTACGTGGCCACACGTGTGGCAGCAGCTGGCTACTTCACCTTGTCCCGAGAGCACGTCCTGTGCGCTGTGCCCAGCCTCCAGGCCTTGGCCTCCCGGCCTCCCCAGTCCCCCAGCCTCCCCCCCCACCCAACCTCCCGCACCCCCAGCCTCCTAACCTCCTTAGCCACCCAGCCTCCGCCTCACCCAGCCTCCTGGCCCTCCAGCCCCCAGCTTCCCAGCCTCCCCAGCCTCCCCCCCCCCAGCCTCCCGCACCCCCATCCTCATAACTTCCTTAGCCCCCCAGCCTCCGCCTCACCCAGCCTCCCAGCCTCAGCCTCCGGAGCGGAGATGCTTCCAGCCTCCACACTGCTGCCCCCTCACCTGCCTGCTCCTCCAGGCCAGCCCGGTGGAACCACTGCCTCTTTCTCGTCTGTCAGAGGGGCCCCCTGAGCATTTCATCTCGGTCAGTCTCCGCTGGAGGTTGTGGTTTTTCAGTCCTCCCCCTGAGGATATGCTTTCATAGGTTTTAGAGAGAGAGGAAGAGATCATCGAACCCGTAGCCTCCTGGTGTGCAGGACGATGCTTCAGCCACCTGAGCCACCCAGCTGGGCTCCTCTCAGGATTAGGGGGGGGGGGGAAGGCATCATTTACTTTCTGGTTTATTTCCTTCTCCCCCTTCCTCACCTCTGCACGCGCAGCGTCTGATCACGAGGACTCGGTGGTAAATGAGCACGTGCTCCGTGTGGGGATGGGTTCGCGGGTGCCTCTGGTGACGGATACACAGAGAAGCGGGGAGCTCCACCCAGCGTGTCAGGTGCCCTGGAATTAGGGTTGGCCTGAGGATACTACTGTGTTTCCCCGAAAATAATACGTCCTCCGAAAATAAGACCTACTTACAGGTTTCCTTCTGAGTGAAATATAAGGCATCCCCCCGAAAATAAGGCCCCCGGGCCGTTCCTCCCACCGGGTAACGTGGGTGTAGGTTTCTTTTCCATGCGCTTTGTGTTCCTGGAAAACGAGCCTCCGCACGAGGACCCTGCTGAAGGCTTTTACAAGCCTCCATCGCTGGCTCCCTTGTTGATACGTTCTTGGTCACCTTTCACATCTTCACCTTTTAAATGCACACGTCTCTAAAGAGGCCGTTCGTACTGTCTCTCTCTTCCCACGCCCTCATTCCCTACCACCTACTCATTAACCCGTATGGATGACGAAAATGCCGAACTCCAGCTTTCACCCACCCGGGCCCGGGCACCCGCTGGGCATCCTGCTGGCCCTTTGAGCAAAACAAACCGCAATGTTTCTGTCGTGTCCCGGCTTCCTCCCGGCCCTGCTGTCTGAACCTTGGTTTCCACTCCCGCTCCCATTCTCCTCACCTTTGGGCCGGCCCCTGGCCAGGTACTCGCTCTCTGTTCACACCTGCCACGTCCCCGCTCCACACCGAGCCTTGGCACTGTAAATAGACGGTCTCCTTCACTTCCTGTCCCGGAGCGAGTAAACACGACCTAAGATTCTGTGTAAGCATGTGACACACTCGGCAGTGCGCGTGATACAGCCTGAGAGGCAGGTGGATAAAAATCCCCATGTCAGGGCAGAACAGATGCTCACGTAAACTTCCTCAGGCAGCACACTTCAGTTACAGCTGCTGACTACACACACACCGAGTGGCCAGATGAGGATGATCTCTGAACGCATAATCATCCGGCCACTCGGCGTCTGTCCTATAGAATAAAAAGCTAATATGCAAATTGTCCCCTCGACCAGGGGTTCGACCAGCAGGCAGGCCAGCCAACCGCCCATGTCCCCTCCCCCCCGGGGCCAGGCTAGCTGGACCCCACCAATCATGAATTCATGCACTGGGCCTCTAATACATACACACACACACTGGTCAGATTATTATGTGTTCAGAGAGAGAGATCATAATAATATGGCCACTCAGTGTGTGTGTGTGTGTATATACACACACAAATGTCATTCTCAGGTTGAAAAGTTTAGGATCACACAAATCACATTTTGAGACCATAACACAAATACATTATAAATTAAAAATATATCTTTAAAAAACAATAAAATTAAAACCGCACATATTTCAAAGAGGGTATAAAAATAGATATTGAAACTGCTTAGTATAAAGGATAACTACTGTGAGGTAGGAGTCAAGCAGTAATTAGAGGGGGAGTTAGTAGAACATAAAATACCTATTAGGAATTTTTAAAAAGGCTTAATTTTGATGAGATAAACATTCAATTTAAGACATGGGGGCCAGAGCAGCAAAACAAACATAAAAAAAGAAGGGAAGAAAGTAATAAAACTCAGCAAAGAGTCATGACATAGGACACAGACAGGAGGCCAACAAGGGAAAAAGCTAGTTTTAACAAAATCTGCAAGCTTCTGGTGAGATCCATCCAATGTCAAAAAGCCCCCGGCAATAAACAATACTAACATGCAAAGGCGGTAAACAGACAGCAAGAGACGCAGGGCGCCTGTCAGAGTGACTAGGGTAGGACAGATCGCGGGGTTTCCCTGAGTTTGCTGGGATGAAGAGCAAGTGGCCTTCACCAGTGCGAGTATGAATCCCTGCCCCTGCTCTCAGAGCTGCTGGCAGTGCGCGCTAAAGGGAGTGCTGGCCTGTGGCCCCCTCCCCCCAGGGGCCCAGGGTCCTCCTAGGCTCGTGGTCGGCAAACCTCCGCTCGCGAGCCACATGCGGCTCTTTGCCCCCTTGAGTGTGGCTCTTCCACAAAATACCACGGCCTGGGCGAGTCTATTTTCAAGAAGTGGCGTTAGAAGAAGCTTACGTTTAAAAAACTTGGCTCTCAAAAGAAATGTCAATCGTTGTGCTATTGGTCTTTGGCTCTGTTGACTGATGTGTTTGCCGACCCCGGTCCGAGGCCACACCTTTACCACAGTGTCTGAAGGAGAGTGTGCACAGCAGCTTTTGCAGACCAGCTTCCAGCTTAGAGTCAGTGCAAACACTTGTCCGAGTGGAATGAACACCTGTCTTCATGCCACGGCACAATTTGCTCTGTGTGTGCAGTGGGATACCGCTCAGAAACAAGGAATTCTCAGCTGCTCCGTGACCACCGGATGACTTCCTACATAATGTTGAAGAAAAGAAACTGGACACACACTCCCCCTGACCCCATGCGTATAGAGGTCAAGCACAGGCAAACCTAATCTCCGTGATCAGAGTTCGAGCAGCCACCTCTGGGAGGGTTGATGGGAAAAGAGCAAGATGTCTCCCGTCTCGGTGTGCGTGGTGGTTACACGGGGACACGCACATGTGAAGACTCATCACACTGCAGAGTAGAGCAGATTATGAGGTGGATGATATTTCTCTGTTAAAATTTTACCAAAAAGAAAAAAGTACTAAGAAAGCACAAGATAAAAAGAGTAAGAATATTATGAATAACTTTATACTAATAACTGGATGATTTTTATTGTATGGAAACAGTTTTAGAGTCGTATGTTACCAAAGCTGACTCAAGAACAAAAAGCAGTAGAATGATCCCATAAACCTAAGAGAGTTTAATAAATGCTGAAAGCCATCCCACAATGAAAATACCAGAGCGTACACATAATTCCAAAGCTATGCCAGGAAATACAGAGCGTGAACACGCAGTTCATTTAATGAGTCCAGTGTAGGCTTGATATCAAAACCAGACAATGAGCCCTGGCCGGTTTGGCTCAGTGGATAGAGCATTGATCTGCAGACTGAAGGGTCCCAGGTTCGATTCTTGTCAAGGGCACATGCCAGGTTGCAGGCTCCATCCCCAGTGAGGAACGTGCAAGAGGCAGCCCATCCATGATTCTCTCTCATCATTGATGTTTCTGTCTCTCTCTCCCGCTTCCTTCCTCTCTGAAAATAAAAGTATATTTTAAAAAAGTAAAGAGTGATAGTAAAAGAAAAGTTTAGTCAGTTTTATTCATGATTTTACATTTTAAAATTTTAAACAAAATTTTAACAAATTAAATTCATTATGTTAAGTCCTAGCTGGTTTGGCTCAGTGGATAGAGCGTCAGCCTGCAGACTGAAGGGTCCTGAGTTCTATTCCGGTCAAGGCCACAGGCCCAGGCTGCGGGGTCCATCCCCGGGGGGGGGGGGGGTGCAGGAGGCAGCCAATCAATGATTCTCATCATTGATGTTTCTATTTCTCTTTCCTTCTCCCTTCCTCTCTGAAATCAATAAAAACACATAAAAAAATAAAAATATGAGAAAATAAATTCCCTATGTTAAAAATATGTCATGCTCTGTTAAGATGGTTATAAATGTAGATTATAAAAATGTAGACTAACTTGTGTCCGAGGCATTCATTCCCCGGGCAGCTTTTGAGTCCCAGCCCCGTGACAGACACTGTGCACAGGCGGGCCCTGGGCCCACACGGCAAACACACAGAGATTAGTTCGAGGTTCTCTTGGCGAAGGACCAGCCTTCAAGATCCAACGTGCCCTCGAGTAGCGGGCCGGACACACATGAGGACGGGAGGGTCAGCAAGTAGACGTGGGGCCACTGGTATGTGTGGTAGGACAGTCAGCCAGAAACCCCCGCTTTCTTTACAAGAAGCACAAGTCCGCACCCGGCTTCTGAAGCACGTCCCTCCTGGCCTGTGCTTGGGACAGGGCTCTCGGGGAGCAGAGCCCTGCTGGGAGGCCCCCCCCAGTATCAGAATCTATTTTTAAAATAAATATTTTTATTGATTTTTCACAGAGAGGGAGAGGGATAGAGAGTTAAAAATATTGATGAGAGAGAAACATCCATCAGCTGCCTCCTGCACACCCCCCACTGGGGAGGTGCCCGCAGCCAAGGTCCATGCCCTTGACAGGAATTGAACCTGGGACCCTTCAGTCCGCAGGCCGACGCTCTGTCCACTGAGCCACACCGGTCAGGGCTCAGGCTCTGTTTCCTGTGGAAAGGACTTGCTCCGTCAGACACTGTGAAGAACGACCCCGTGGATTCTCGTCAGGTCAATATATCCGTCTTTTGGGGTAACCTGAGCCGGGACGGAAGGTCTCAGCCAACCGGGTGATTAAGAGCGTCGGTATGTCTGGTGGCGGCAATCTGTTTCCCCCAATAAATTTCCCGAGCACTCTTCCTCTCGGTGCGCTGTAAGGAGCCGGATGCCGTGGACTCTGAGCCGTTCGTAGACTCCCTCCGCGCGTGCTGGTGCGGGGGCTGGAGAGAGGGGAGGGGAGACGTGGTTCCTGCCGTGACCGGGGCCGGGACGGGTGGGCGCGGAGCTTGGACCGGGACAGCGGGCTCTGGGCGGAGCGTGTCCCTGAGGAGTGAGAGCCCAGGGCTGCGGCAGTGGCGGCGGCGGCGGCGGCGGCAGAGCCAGCTGGCGGGGCCCAGGGGCCCAGGGCCAAGGGGAGCCTAGAAGTCTTAGACCCACGGAGATCCATCCTGAGCTAGCAGGTCCTGCTTGGGCATGTGACCGAACCCAAGGCCGCCGGGGTTCTGGGCTTGCTAGAACGTTCTGTGAGTCGCAGACAAAGGATACTCCGTCTCTCTGGACCTCACTGTCACGGTCTTTGGTGAGGAAACGGAAATAAAGGACTCGCTCGCCCCTTCCGATTCTGAAAGCCCATGCGCCATGCTCTGTGTCAGCTCATCCAGGGCCTCCGGGAACATAAGGAGCAACGGGGACCTTTTGTTCCATGTCGTCGTTTTTAAAGATAATTTTGGAAGGTGAATGAGAAATAATTTAAAAACCCAAGGAAGTCCCGTTAAATCGAGGGCTGAAAGAACCCGCCCCCGGAGACTCGGACAGACGTGTCCCCTGCACAGGCGTCTGGCGGGGACAGTCACGGAAACACGCCCGTGTCCCTGAGCCAACAGCGGCTCCGTGCTGAGCACAGCAGCAGGAGCAGCGCGAACCCCCAGGGTCGGGGGGGGGGGGCGCAGGGAGCAGGTGGGGTTTAAAAGGTGAGGGAGGTGGGGGCGGGCCTGAGGCCAGGCGGAAGGGGCTGGAGGGAGAAGGCGCCCCGTGGTAGGGAGGAGGTGGCTCGAGAGAACCCTGGGACGGGGGAGAGGGGTGTGAGGGAGGGGATCGGCAGAGGTAAGGGTGGCAGAGCAGGGTGCTTGGGGCTCACACAGGGCGGCCGAGGCTGCTGGGATAAGAGGGGGTCCATTCCGCAGATGAGACAGGAGGGCCAGGACGTGACATATATGTATGTGTGTGTATGTGTATGTATATGTATATGAATATGTATACACACACACTCACCGAGCGGCCAGATGATTATGCATTCAGAGATCATCATCATCTGGCCACTCAGTGTATATATTTTAAAAATCCCACATTCTGGCCGAAACCGGTTTGGCTCAGTGGTAGAGTGTCGGTCTGCGGACTGAAAGGTCCCGGGTTCGATTCCGGTCAAGGGCATGTACCTTGGTTTCGGGCACATCCCCGGTAGGGGGTGTGCAAGAGGCAGCTGGTCGATGTTTCTCTCTCATCGACGTTTCTAGCTCTCTATCTCTCTCCCTTCCTCTCTGTAAAATATCAATAAAATATATATATATTTTTTAAAAAATCCCACATTCTGTTCACACGCACATTTATTATTAGTTAAGTCGTCTTCATTTCTCACATCTGAGAACAGTCCTTCCATCCCCTCCTGCCTCCCCCCATGACCTGGACTTTTGAGGGTAGCAGGCAGGGGCGGGAGCGCTGGGTTCGAGAGGAGGAAGTGTCTGATTTTTGTGATTCTTTTTCTCGGAAGCACGAGGAGCTCCTCTGGCGCCCTTGTCCTGAAAGGCGGGCTTCGTCCCAGGGTCCGCGGTGTAAGTCCCTGCCTGCCCGGCCCCCAGGCACGGGCTGCCCGGCCCCCTGATGCAGTGAGCGCAATGGCGGGCCGGCCGGCCGGCCTGCGGCTCCGTCTCCGTGCAGACCGCCTCTGCAGCTGTGAGCGGCGGACACGGGGCCTCAGAGAGCCTCTCCCAGGGGCTCTGGCACCCTGCGGCCTTGTCCTCGGTCCGTTAGGGGGCGTCACCCCTCCTCCCGCGGCACAAGGGCCCGTGCACTCTGCGCTTCCTCCTCCCGAGGCTCGGCCTCTGTTCCTTCGGCGCCCAGCTCTGAGAACAGGGAATGCATGGAGCACTCACTTCCAATGGGCCAACCAAGGGTTTTTTTTTTTTCTGCTTTTGAGGGTTACTATGGATTCATCGATTTCTTTTCTTATACTCAGGGTTGTTCTTGTTTTAAAGCAATTTACAAGTACAAAGTATTATTATTTTTTTAATTTGTTGAGGCTAAATGTGAAGCCTGAGTCCTAATGGAGTATAGATTGATGGCGGGGGGGGGGGGGGGGTGTTAGTCAGAATGTTTTCTTTTAAGTGTGTGTTATTAAAGCTCCCAATCATTCTTTTTTTTAATTTATGAGATGCTCTTTCCTGAGCGCCTCTGAGTACCTTAACCAGAGTCTCACCGAACACAAGAATGTCAAAAAGGCACATTCAAATTGTTCGCAAAATCAATCAAAAATAATGAGGTGCGCGGAAAAAGTTGTTCCCTGATAATTCCATCTATCAGTATCAGAAAACAAAGGAGAGCCGCGTGCTGACAGCCGCTCCCCGGCAGCACATTAACAAAGGCTAATGAAAAAGTCTCTCCTAAAAATTGTTCCAAATTAGCATCTCAAGTCAATTGACAACTTGAGCGCTGACGAAGGCCGATGGGGCCCACACAATGGAAGTTCTGTTCCAGCTTTTATCTGCTCTTAAAGGAGTGATCTCGCTGGACGTCTGTGCCGTCTCCCACGTGAATGGGGGCGATTGTCCCCGGGACGCCGCAGCCGCCGGCACCTCACAGGGCGTCACCCCGAGTACTCACCGCGCCTAATTGTCAGATCTGTTAGTGAAGGGGTTGACCTGGAGGAAGGTGAGCAGGGTGGGGGGGGGGGGTGTTCCGAGCACTCCTCCCAGCATTCCTTGCGTCTCTGCCACGTGAGACAAGGGGTCCTGAGTGTAGAGTTTGGGCCCAAGGGTGGGAGGAGCAGAAGAGCCGATGGAAGCTAGAATCGGGGAGAAATCCATCCTAAACCCAGAGATGGAGCGGACTCCCCTCCAAGCGAATGGCTCCCCAAGGCCGCCCTGTTCAGAGGTTATGACTGCTCTCCTCAGAGACGGGCACCAGGGGGCAGGGCGCAGGGTTCTCACACATTCTGCTAAAAGCCTACAGAAAGGGATGCGTTCAAGGTCATTTAACCTTTTTTTTTTTTTTAATGAGGGTGAAATTGAACTGTATACCATGGCTTTAAACAGGAAACCTCAGCTCATCCCGACTGGCACATCCTAGGGCTGGGAAAGGAGGCGCGTGGGGAGGTCAGGTTCAGCCACGTCGCCGTGGGTCACCTTAAACTGCTTCACCGAGCACCGAATTTAGCAGCTCTCATAGAAGAATACGACTTGGTTAAGAAGAAAAGGAAGTAATGTTCTGTTAATATAAGAAACATTCAAACCTGTAAAGAACTTTTGCGAGTTTATTTGAGCCAAACTGTCGACAGTTGCCGGGAAGCAGAATCTCAACGGATGGGGATGGTGCTCCAGAGAGCGGCAGTTTTAGACATTACCCTCAGAGGAGGAGACGTGCATGCACATGGGCGAAGTGAAATCCATCGGTGAGAGATTAGGGAGGCGGGAGCAAGCAAATGGGCAGGGGGGGGGGAATCCCTGGGATTGGATAAAAGGTAAAATGATAGACATACACTGAGTGGCCAGATTATGATGATCTCTGAACGCATAATAATATGTCCACTCAGTGTATTTTCTATATAATAAAAGGCTGATATGCAGATCATCCCCTCAACCAGGAGTTCGACCAGCAGGCAGGCCAGCCAACTGCTCATGTCCCCTCTCCCTGGCCAGGCTGGCTGGACCCCACCCATGCACGAATTCATGCACCGGGCCGCTAACATACACACACACACACACACACACACACTGAGTGGCCAGATTATTATGTGTTCAGAGATTATCATAATCTCGCTATTCAGTGTATACTTTTTTTACTTAGGTGGGTGTAGGATAGTTAACAGTCAGTCAGCAGTTAACTCAGTGACATTGAGGGGGGAAAAGGAATATTACTTGGACATTCTAAGGATATGTTCTCTTAGATGCAAAAAGACAGTAGGATCAGTTAAGGTCAAGATTGACCTTTGGCCTAGGACAGACTACCCACCATAAACTGCTTTTTAATTTAAAACGTTTTAATTTCAGATGATCCTCGGTGGTTATTTTGGATCTCTGAGTTTGCCAGGCCGCCACACAGGCCTTCCCTGGGCCGGTCAGGCTCGCACGTGGCCCCATTTCGCCCACAATTCCAAATGCCATCTTAGGGGTAGAATTATTATTTGAATCGTCAGTGGTGACAAATGCATTTTCCTTACACATAGATTCTCACATGTGTCAGTTGATTGGGAAGATGGCAGTGGTGCTAGTATTTCATTATTTTGGTTTGTCAAGTGATTTTATTCTTTATTATTAGATCAGGAGGGGAAAAGAAAAAAGAAAGAAAAAACGCCCCGTGATATTCCGCCCACATACTCATCCGTCATCATTTTTGGGGACGCTTGCCGACGCGCTGTCTGTTTTCCCGGGCTAACAAGGGAAGGCTGGCCATTAGGTTTATGCCTCTTTGTTTTCCAGCAGGGTCGCCATCGGAGTGATGCTGGAAGTATGCTAATAAACAACGCCGACGGGGTCAGCGGGGAGTCAGAAATATCTCCTAACTAGTTCTAAAGGGAAATAATGCCGGGAAGGGGAGGTGTTATTTACGCCACACACGCTGCTCCATATGTCACCATCAAAGCCTCTTGCGCGCGGCTCCGCGCGGTCAATCTTCCGGCGAGCGTCGGGCGTCCTGGGCCCCTGGGAGACTGAGAGCCGGGGCCTGGCTCCCGCCTCCCGTGCAGGGCCCGCAGGAGGATGGAGAGAGCTCCCCTCAGACCGGCGCCTGCGCCTCCGAGGTCCACAGGCAACGCCAGTGTCTGCGCAGACACCGCGCCCTCGTGACAATGGCGGGGACCTGACCTTCCTGGCCTCGGTGGCCTTAACCACGCGTGAGAGAACGTGGCTCTCGGTGCTGCGCTTCGGCTCTGTGGGGATCTCTGAACTTCCTGACAGACCGCAGGCGGTGGCTCCTCCGGCTGCAGCGAGCAGAGCGGTTTTTTGTGAGTGCAGCAACATGGCAATCCGGGAAGAGCCGCCTGAGCAAACGGTCATTGATGTGATTTTACAAATGTCGTTGTCTCACATTTGGGAGATTTTAAAAACGGATTATTTCAGGATGGTTTATTTTGTTTTCGAAGATGGTTTTAATTATGAATATTAGGTTTCATCGTAAAGGAATTTATGTGACTGTGCTCTGGAAGACGTCGCCAATCCTTGATTGAGTTCATCTAATAGTCCCGGGCCAGACGTGGGCGGAGGCACAGGACGGGAAGTTACAAGAGCTGCTTTCTTTCAGAGCCAGCAGGTAGAATAAAGGGCTCATTTCTCTGCCCCATGGCAGGGCCCAGAGACCTCAGGCAAGTCTGCTTCCTCGGGCCTCAGCTTCTTTACTGTGGATTCTGGACGTAGAGTAACCCCTGCTCTATCCCTCCCTCTCAGGACCTGGGGTACAACGATGACTGGTGTTAGTATGTTCAGTAGGGTAAGAAATTCTATGCATTCCTTAGGGAAGAAAACAGGTATTTAAATGCTAGGGCTTACCAACTTCTGAAAAAAATCACCTAGATTTCAGGCTTCAGCCAACAACGATAACCTCTGAGTCCCCAGAACCTCTATTCACTGGCTGTTTCACGTGGGGGACCCGGAACACCACCACGGTGAGTCTGGGCAGAAGGAAAGCCAGAGCTGCATCCACACGGGCTTCTTGAAACTCCACCACCACATGTTACCGATCAAAAAGTAAAAAACACTCGCTCCTGTGTCTGACTTTGGGAATGTTTAAAAATACAGCGTGCTTCCAGCTGTCTGCAACGGAACGCACGGTGCTGGGAAGGAAGCCACGGGTCTCAGTGAGGAACTGTGTAGCTTGGCCCACGCAGCCCCACGGAAGGTTAGCGAGTGATGTGTGTTAAGACCAGCTCTCAGAAAAAGCTGCCAGTAGGGCTGGGTGTGTGCATGCATGTGTGTGTGCGTGTGTATGTGTGTGTGTATGTGTACGCGTGCATGCATGTTAATGAAGCGGTTCAAAGTGCATACGTCTAAGTAATTCTGTCTGTACTTGTTTTCTCAGAAGAAGACCTATCAGTGCATCAAGTGTCAGATGGTTTTCTACAACGAATGGGATATTCAGGTGCATGTTGCAAACCACATGATTGGTGAGTGACACTCTAAACCTTCTTACGCTCCGATGTTTCTCCTGCTTGTGTGCACCCTGCCTTGTCGTTGACCAGAGTTAAAGAGGAATGGATTGTCAGCCGGCACTGTGTCCCCTGAGCACGACGGATGCTCTGTCACTGCCGTGCGTCGGCCTGATGGCGCCGCAGCATGCTGCTTTTCTGCCAGGGCTGATGTAGACTTCTGAAGAGGGCCCGTGCCTGCTGCCCCTCGGAACACGGGTGATCCACAAATTAAACTCCCGATCACCCTGTGGCATTACCAGAAGCCAACGGGAATGGCTGATGAGTGGGTGTTCCCTTTCCGTGGAGTTTGAGTCCGGTTTTAATTCCGGACATTATTAAGGTAGTGGCACTGCTGTTGCTGCTGAAGCATCTTTGTCTCAAAACCCGGCGTGGGAAGTTGCTGGGATTGGGACACGTCAATAATTTAAACGCCATGCCCTGGCTGACGTGTGGTTCCCGCAGCCTGGAGGGGTCGGGTTGAACAGGCCACTGAGGCACGCAGGGCGCCGTGTTGACTCCAGAAGATGTTACTCAGCTCTGGCGAAAGGCGTCTGGCCCTGGTCCCTGGAGTCCCTTTGGACCAGTGTCCGGGGATGTGGCATGTGTCCCATGGCCGGGGCGAAGAGGGTCCTTTTGCCACGTGTGCGTGGCGTCCTATGATCCCTTCGCTCCTCTGGGCTCCCTCCCGTGCCTTTTAATTGGATGAGCACTTGGTGACAACACGGAGAGTTTTACCAGCCAGTTAAACTCTGCCCAGCAGATCTTTCTCAGCTGGTGAACTGACAGTTGCTGTTTCTCTGTACTATTTTCATGCTCGTTTGCATTTTTGTACGATGAGGGTGTTTCTTCCTTCTCACTGACTGTGTGGCGTTTTGTCGCACCATAAATCATTGTGACGTAACATTGAAAAGTCTGGTCAACCCCGTGTTCTCCTGTTGTCACACTCTGAGGGAGGCAGGCGTATCCAGCAGCAGCTTCTCAGAATGGCCTGTGGACGGGCCACTCCCGCTGCTGCCACGGGCCACGGAAACCAGCCGTCGCCAGCGGCTGAGGCTCTTGTAGATGTTGATAAGGACAGAGTCAGAAGCCTGTTGGGAAATGGATGAGTAGGGTTGCAGTAGGACTTGCTTTATAGTTTTCCAATGACGGACCTCCGGGAGATGGTGGCTAATACGAGGCCAAGTGCTCAGCTGTGCAGAATGGGCCGTGCGTGGAGCCGCTGGGATAGTGACCGCTTCACCTCGGTGTTTCCCAGCCTAAGGGCCAGTATTGTCAGTGGTGTGCTTGTCCGTTGCTCAGCACGTTGTTAAATGTGACAGAATGACAATGACAACTGGGCCGATTGCTTAAAAGAGGGCAAACGATGAGACTCAAATGATGTGTTTGGACGAAAAACCAAAACTCCCCATAAACTTCCAAGACTGCTTTGTGGGATGAGGAGGGTGGGTAGAAGTGAGTTCCTCTGGCCGCAGCCTTCCGTCCTTCCCGGCGCTGTCTGGGGGCATAGGCTTGGCGGTGACCACCCGCACCTCCGCTCTGTGCGTGGGGACGGGCCTGGGGAGCAGAGCTTGTGGCGTGTGGACTGACGGCCCCCAAGGTTCATGCTTCTGAGGAGCGTGTGTGGTGTAGCTTCGCTTCGGGTGCTGGGTCTGCTGTTCGCCCCAGGACAGGGGAGCGGACCTCTCATGTTGCTTCCACGGGTCTGGGGTCCCGGTGCGTGTGAGGGGCCCATGGGGTGCGGGCAGGGCGTGGGTGTGGGCAGGGCCTTGTGATCCCTGGCTCGGTGCCCTTTGTCCCTGAGGGTTAAGCGTGCCTGGCCTTCCCTTTCAAATTGTTGGTTACCCTCCTTGGTATTGCCTTTCCATTTCTGGCTGCATTCCTGCGTTTCCCCAGCAGGCGCCCCCCACCTCACCCTTACGGTGGGTTATGGGACACTCCCTCTCCTGGGGTCCGAGCCTTTAACAGCCCCCCCTTCTACCAGCGAAGCAAACGCTCCACCTCCTCACGGGACCCAGTGACGGAATAGCCGGCCGCTGTAGTGCAGCCTGGGGTCCTCCTGCACCTGCGGCCTATCAGCTGCAGAGCGTCCACTCGGGGTCCCGTCCGTGGGCCAAGCGTCCAGCCTTCCTGGCCTTTGTGTCATTAACATCTGGGGGGGGCAGGGAGGGCAGTGGGAAGTCCTGAGGCTGAGAGATCCTGTTCATGGCTCAGTGGATAGAGCATTGGCCTCGGATGGAAGGGTCCCGGGTTTGATTCCGGTCAAGGGCGCCGACCTTGGTGCAGGCTCCATTCCCAGCCCTGGTCAGGGCATGTGCTGGAGGCAACCAGTCGATGTATCTCTCTCTCACACCGATGTTTCTCTATCTCTCCCCCTCCTCCTTCCCTCCCACCCTTCCACTCTCTTAAAACTCCATGGGAAAATATGCTCAGGTGGGGATTAGTGCCAGGTGATAGGCAAACCGTGGGGCAAAGACGCGCTTGCTGGCTAACGTGCTTGCTGGGCAGATGGCTATGACGTGAAAAGGCCACGGGAAGATCCCAGGCCTCTGCAGTCCCCACGAGCAGGTGCGGACCCTGCGCAGGGCTGCCCGAGGCACGTGGCCCTGACGTGCAGACGGAAAGAGCATGGACGTCAGCCTTGTTCGGGGTGCATTTTAGCTGGTTTGTGGTCTTGGTGCTGCTGTGCTGGCTGCCTGAGGTCACAGATGGCATCCTGTCCCTTCACCCCTTCCCTGGGCAGTGTGCGAGGTGACTCATCTCCATCGGGGTCTGTGACAGTCAGCATCACCCGGAGCTTTGGAGCTGGAATGCTCTTGGTGTAGTATAGACCTCAGCTCGAGAGCCACATGCGGCTCTTTGGCCCCTGGACTAAGGCTCTTCCACAAAAGACCACAGCCTGGGCGAGTCTATTCTAAAGAAGTGGTGTTCGAGTTTTTTTAAACTTAAAGAAGTGTAAAAAATGTGGCTCTCAACAGAGATTTCCATCATTGTCCTGTTGGTATTTGGCTCTGTGGACTAATGCGTTTGCTGACCACGGCTTAGAGGAAGCCAGTGTTTCAGGACTGCGGTGGCTTTGGATTTATGTGCCTCAGGGGCACTGACATAGATGTGGCCCTCTGCACGGAGGATGCAGGGCCGTGTGGCCCTTCACACTCCCCGTGTCCGTGGGCTGCGTTTTTTCCTGAAGAACAGAAACGAGTCTATAGTGGCGCGTCCCTGTGGGCGCCCACGGGTGCACATTACTGCCCCGCGGAGCCCACAGGCACCGGGCTCCGCGGAGGTCACATTAATGCTCGGCGCAGCGATCGCGTTCTTTCAGGTCATCTTCATCCGATTGCGGCACAGCCCGGGCAATTCAGAAACGAGCAGTTGGTGTTAAATACGATGAAATACACTGGCTTATTTCATCAAGAGCTGGATTAAAAACGCTGAAATCTGGGCAGTTTAATGGTAACAGGAAGCTACCCTCGTGTGGGCCATGCTGGCTTATTTGAAAAGCCCACGACGGGCTCCGCGCGGCCCGTCCAGAAGGGACCGGCTCTCGCATCGCCATCTGCACAGGAGCGCGGAGTGGGCCAGGTCATCTCTCCTCAGCTGTCACGGCATTAGCGTAGGTAATGGAGCAAGCGCCGCGTCCTGCCGGGTGCTGTTTCTCAGAGATGCCCATCGTTTACACAGATCATTCTATTTATTTCTCCGGCCGGTCCAAGTGGGCTGGGCAGAATCACAGACACCAGAGCATTCCCAACCACTTTATCTTTGTGTGCAATCTAACTTTTGTTTTAAAAAAAAATGGTGTCACACCTACTGTGCAGATGGCTGCATGGTTTGTAAGCCAGCCAAAACATTTAAACCGATGTGTGCGCTGGGGACAGATCAAATGGAGGCTACAGCGGAGCGCGGCCACCGATCCTAACAATCAGACGGTTTAAGTTGTGTGCCGTGCGGAGGGCCGGCCACAGCGATGGCGGGCCGCGTGCCAGGGCCGGCGAGGGGCCTCCTGGATCTCGGGATGGCGCCCGGGCCGGCAGGCCGGGCCTGAGAGCCGCACATTTGCTGTACAGCTGGCGGCTCTGTGTGGGGACATCAGCTAGAACTTACACAGAATGAAGTGTTATTGCTCAGGATGGAAGTGCTCAGAGAGGGGATTGGAGACAGTAACTGAGAACAGTCAGCCCTGGTGCCCGGGAAGCAGACTGTAAATACGAAGAGGGTTTAATTATCTGCGCAATTTAACAAAAACTCAAGATGTATTCAGAAAGGACGCAGAGGCGGACGCGGAGCCGGGCTGCGTGGCTTCCCGGGGCCTTCTCCTGCCCCCCGCCACCCCCGCCCCGCCGCTCAGCTCACCTGCCTGAAAACAAAGGCAGTGTTAAAGAAAATAAAAGAATGGAACACCTTTTAAAAAACAACATCTTTCTGAGATGAGACCGTTTTTCCAGAGCTCATCTGGTTACTTGGATTCTTATTTCTTAAACAACTCTGAGAGAACCTTTGAGCCTCTGCCCCATTCCAGGGTGAAGCTGCTAGAGGCAATGCAGAGTGGCCCTTGTTCTGTGTTTTCGCCCGCTTGCAACAGCTGTGATTGATAAGAATCAAGAATCCTAGCCCTGGCAGGTTTGGCTCAGTGGATAGAGCGTCAGCCTGCTGACTGAAGGGTCCCGGGTTCGATTCCGGTCAGGGTACATGCCCGGGTTGCAGGCTCCATCCCCAGTGGGGAGTGTGCAGGAGGCAGCCGATCCGTGACTCCCTCTGGTCATTGATGTTTCCATCTCTCTCCCTCCCCCTTCCTCTCTGAAATCAATAAAAATACTAAAAAGGGGTAAAAAGAATCCTGGCATTGCGGAGTTTTGGGTCCCACGCCCCTCGCACAGCCTTGGGCATGTTCGTGGTGACGTGGTTGGAGGCTCTGGCCGAGCGGCAGGCAGGTGGGGGTGGTTTCTGGCATTCTGGAGTGTCTGCCCAGGAAGAGGCGGGAGGCGGTGACGCTGGGGCGGGGGCCCGGAAGCCGGTGCCCTAGCCAGGAGGACAGTGTCCGCCAGATGGACAGCTAGCTCCCTGTGACTGCGGCCGGGGGGCCTGGCTCTAGTCTAGAACGTGCCACTCACTGTGTGAGGTGTTTGCTATCAAATGTGGATCTTTGCTTCTTTTAAAAAAATATACATTTTTATTGAATTCAGAGGGGAAGGGAGAGAAAGATGGAAGCATTGATGATGAGAGAGACTCACTGACTGGCTGCCTCCTGCACATCCCTCCCCCCGCACGGGGATCGAGCCTGCAACCCAGGCCTTAGTCCTGACCGGGAATTGAACCTGTGACCTCCTTGGCTCATGGGTCAACACTCAGCCACTGAGAGGAATGGGGATCTCTGTTTCTGAGTGAAGTTTGCAAGACGTTCTCGAATGGAGGGCGCAGATGAGCCATAGACACACACAGAGCCCCTCCCTCCGACACCGGGACACACAGCGCCTCGGTGTGTGTCCATGGCTGGGCCGGGCACGGGTGAAGGAGAGGCTCGGGACCGGTTTCCCTCGGCTGAGTCTGGTTTCCGGCCCTGGATCGCCGGGAACAAAGGCGAGGAGCGGCTGGAGGGGGTGGAACCGCAGCCGGCGGCGCCCTGGGCGGGTGGGGCTGCACAGGTCACCTTTAGAATTATGCCGATGACAGCAGTGCTACCTGCCAAGACCGCAGGTACCCGCGCTCAGGATGGCGCCCGCGCCCGGCCGGCCGCCTTAGGAGGGCGCACATTTGCTGTACAGCTGGCGGCTCTGTATGGGGCGGCCGTGGCTGGGAGGGAGCTGGAAAGGAGACAAGCATGAAATTTCTTCTAACCCCAACTCGCTTTTTCTGTGCTGTTGGCTGCCTCTCAGCTCCTTGACAAAAAAAAAAAAAAAACCAATCAGGCCCCTTTAATCCGCCTGTGATTACCACTGGTATAAAAAGAGGAGCATAATGAGGAAAAATGCCTCGTTTTGTTGCCTTCAAAAGCCAACAAATTGGAGTTAACTTGACAGGAAGTGGCTTAATAATTAGATTATTTATTTATTCCTGACACATATCCCCCTGTTACTAGTCTCAGGAGACCCCGGAGATGGTACGATTTTCAAGCTGCCATTACGTGGCTGTCTTCTGCGAACAAAGAAGCTACTATCTATCAGTCAATTAAATGCTCTGCGGGCGGGGCGCCAGGCCGAGGGAGCCGGGGACGTGGCCGCCGCCCCCCTCTGTTCTGCGCACCACTCTCCGTGCCGGCCGCGGGGACGGAGTGGAGCGTGCATTAAAATATCACTTGTTGATTTGTTTGCTAATGAAGAGCCATTGAGATGTTTGTGTATTTCTAGGGCAAAATGGCTGCTCTCGGGGCCTCCGCAGGCGTGTCTTCGCTCATCTGCCCCCGTGCTTGTTTAAGAATTACTAAAATTAAAGTCAACAACTGGATAGAGAAAACACCTCTGAGGGAACAGGAGGTGGTTCTTGTTTTTTTAACTGTTTTCATCGGATGGAGCGGGTGCCATGTCATCCCCTCGCCGGCACTGGGTGAATCCCAGCCCCCGGTTTCCCCTGACGTAGCACGGGCGCCTTTCTCGGGGTGGGGGAGCCGCCTGCTGAGTGCTGAACGACGTGGATCCCCGTGAGGACGGTCACTGTAGACTCGGGACTCCTTCCTTTAAGGTGAGGGACATTTTGGTAGCACTTTCCCTCGGTGACTATGCGGACCCCATCTTCTCGGGAGCTGGATGGGGGCTTTCACAGCCACACTCGGAGCCCGGGATGCATGGCACCTGATGGGGGAGGCGGTCTCAGCCCCGCGGTGGGCACACCTGGGACTGGCTTCTCTCTCCACCGTCCCTCCGCCTGCTTCCTTTGTCTTTTCTGCAGCATTGCCTGGTTTCCTTCTGAGTGGCGGAGGCTTTTCAGCCAGTGTTTCTATCTCCTCGTACGTTTATCGGCTTCTCGCCACCCTCCGTGGGCTGTGTGCAAAGCCTGTCTTACTGACTCCGCTGACACCCAGCTCTTGGTTGTGTATCTGTCGTTCGGTTGAGGGTCCAGAGGTCCAGGCGCCCATAATATTATGCCGGTGCTCTGCTGAAGCACTTACTGGTGGAAAGGGATAAACTGGGAATTTAAACCCAGGCCACTGAATATTGAAAAGCGCCCCTCCCCCCATCAGACTTAGTAAACAGGTAACCAGGCTTTAACTTGTCTCCACGATGACCTGCCAGCGGGCTGCGAGGAACTCATTTAAGCCGTCACCGATGGCCGTACTCCTTACTCCCACCCTGTTATTCCAAGTCATTTTGTTAGAAAAAGCTTGGCCACGCGGAGGTGTTCTGTAATAGAAAATGAATCTGAAACACTTTTCATTAATTGGTGATTAATATATTTCAGGATTAGTTTAAGCAGGGCCCTACCTCCTGCCCAGTCAAGTATGTTCTGGTTAATATCCAATTATCTGCACCTTCGTAGTTATTATGTCTTAATATTTCGGATGTGATAACCAGGAACTGGAGAGCAATGCTAATGAGGACCGTGGAGCGAGAATTAGCCAATGACATACTCAGTGATCCTTGGTGAGGAGAGACTCTCTCCCCAGAACACGTGCTCTGCCTCTCCCGGCCCCGCCTGAGACGCCAGGCCGCAGCCACAGGCAAGAACCGGAAGATTCACCGTCTTCTCTTTTCCATCATCGTCTCCTGAGTGTTCAGGGTTCAGCTTTGTCTCAACACGGGCGTTCCCTTCACGGAGAATAAGAATAGGCAGCCGAGAGCGCATTTGTGCTTTCCAAACAGGAGCCGCGTGTCCTTTATCTTCCCTTTGAGCAGAGTCCCGAGTTGTCGCCTGTTCGGGGAGGCTGTGCGCGCAGACCGAGGCAGCACTGAGGGCGGCTTCCTGCCACCCGCTCTCTTCCCCACGGTTACGGCCACGATGCGTGCGGGTTGAGGCGCTCGATGCAATTTCTTCACAGGTAATTGCAGTGTTGAACCCTCCACCGGGGCTTCCGGCAGGGCCCCCGGGTGGCGTGTGCGGCCCCCCGCCACTCGGGGCACGTGCATCACCCCTGTGCACACCGCCATGTAATGAAGCCACGTCAGTAAATTGCAGAGCGGGGGGCCGTTGCACAGGGCTGCCTATGGCACCTCAGGGTCCATTTGCACCAGATTATTCTTTTTATGGTTACGATGCCTTCCCCTCTCCCATGCTCTCTTGCTGCCCAACTTGCTGTTGGCCACTCGTAGCCCTGAGGGGCCTGGAGGAACATTGCGGCCATCATTGTCTCTCTGAGGCGCGCTGGTCGCCGCTCACTTCCAAACCCAGGGACCCCGACGGCTCGGCGGCTCCTTGCTGACCCCAGTGGCTCCATGGTCTTTGTTGATTCTCCTTTTCTCCGAGGATGTCCTTTCTTGTGCTCCTCCTCATCCTCATCTTCTTAAAAGAACAGATTTGTTATGGACAAAAGTGGGCCCATTCATTTACCGACATTTCGTGTCCATGTTATGGCTCTGCAGGCAGTAAGGTCAGCTGACCTTGTCCCTCCCCCAGGGCGGTTCGCTAATTTGCGGAAGGGGCGGCCATGGGATTCCTGTTTAAGGAGAAGATTTGTATTTCCAATATCTTCTTGGGTTTCATTAAAACGTGAGGTCATTATGAATATCGTATAGATTAGTAACTTCTCTTTACCAAGTAGCCATTTCCTGCCCCAGCCAACGCCTGCTGCCCAGGAACTAATAAAACCTCGGTGTGCCCTATGGCGGGGGCCTCGTCTTCTTACTGGACAGAGCCAGGACCCAGGCTTGACCCCCGCGGGGGGAGGGGAGGAGGCGTGCATGTGGGTGACGGGGGCCAATCTTGGTACCCGTGTCCTTGTGTTCCAGCTGCTGGGGCAGCTGCTGTTCTGCCTCCCTCCCTGAGCCTGGGCTGCGGGCTGCGTTCCAGCTGAAATCTAGAGTTAGAGCCGACTCACCTTCCATTGAGCCATCAACCTGCAGGCCGGAGACGCCAGCCCAGGCCCCTCGGCCGCGCACGCTTCCGCTGGTGGGCCCAAGGACATCGATTCTGAGCTGTCATTCCTGGAGCACACGCTGTAGAATGGAAATTTAAACCTTAATCCACTCAGCAATGCAATTAATTTTTAATGGGCAGTAATACTAATTGAAATAGCCTGAATTTAGTAAGTCACCACCAGATATTTTCCAAAGCTGGCGGCTCCACCGAGAACGGAGAGGACAGACCATCATCGCTGCGTGTGTACAGGACAGAGGCTCACTCTGCGGCTCTGGGGGAGGGTCTGCTCTTTACATTAGACCTTAGTGCACCTCTCTGTGAATAGAGCTCGGTTTTCAGAGAATTCCTACTGTTTATCCACTGGAATAGGCAAAAATGCTCCAATTAATTTTTTGTAATGCAAAATTGTATTAACATACTGTTTTTTAAAAGCAATTATGAAGTCACTTGTCAGCAATGTCATGGTTAAACACAAAAGTCTTTGGGTTTAAGAGAGAGAGATGTTGACGAGGGAGAAGCATCATCAGTCGGCTGCCTCCTGCACGTCCCCTACTGTGGGTGGAGCCTGAAACACAGGCATGTGCCCTGACCAGGAGTTGAACTTTGTGACCCCTTGGTTCATGGGTTAACACTCAACCACTAGGCCACACTGGCCGGGCCAAACACAACCATCTCCATGGCTAGTCTCATTGTAGACCATGGGTGTGAGACACTGTTTCCAGACCTGAGGAATGCGTGTGGCTTCTCAGCGCCTGTGAGCCTATTGCCTTGTTTGGTGTATTCCCCAGAACCAGATAGGCACCCGGCTTCCTTTTACTGGAAACGGCTTTCGCTCCTGCACATGCTTCCAAAATGGCCTTTTAAATGTTTGTCAGGGTTTCTCTTTTTTTCTATCCAGAGTAATGCAAATTTTGCACAGTAAAACCAAATAGATTTCCAGTCATTTCTACACTGAAAACGTTCTCTAACTGCATTTATCTGCTGGTAAATGAGGACTTTTAAAATGCATCAGCTCTGCTGATGAATGGGCGCAGTGTTCAAACGAGCACCCGCATTAAATTTAAAAAAAGGCAGCGCCGTATATCCTGCTCAGTGGCTCCCGCATCACGGTACTTAATAAGCCGATGGCGCTGTTAAATATTTAGTAAAGTTCCCGCAGAACCCTGCATCCAGTCACGTGGGATCGGAAGACATTTTTGCAGCCTGTAAGTAAAAATGATGGTGGAGAACGGGAAGAGCTGTGGTGTGGCCTGGTTTCTAAGGCAGTGTGGGTAGCAGGGCACAAGTGAGTGCAGCAGCCACCCTCACACACGATTCAGGCACACCCTCGCACACCTGAGTCAGTGCACACCCTTTGGATTAAGGGTCCAGGCTGGCTTGCATTTCGCCATGGCTAAGTGAAAGTGCTACAGGGCTCATTCTCGTGGGAACTGAAATGTCACTGTAGCGTGTTTTCAAAAAGGAAGACCTTACGCTCTCACTTTTTACAGCCTTGTTCCCCGCAGTTGAGCTTTACAATGGGCATGTTCTCTTCCTCCCGGAACGGAGGGAAGGGAAGAGGAGGAGGTGAGGGAAGTTCAGTGAGGAGCACAGAGCATACTGACAACACAGCTTGGCGGGTCCAGTTAAGTCTTTTCAGCATCGTGGTGGGTGTGCCGTGACAGATGCTAAGGAACGGGTACCCTGTTCCCACTGCTATGCCACGTAACAGATGACCTCCTGTGTCTCTTTCTTGTCACATCCGCGTTATCTGTCCAGATAACAGTAATAGTTCTTTACTCCAGAATGGAAAGTGGTTCCCAGGGCCCTTTGGTGAGAGTACTGCTGGTTCACGCGATGCTGACCTGCCATGGTCCTTGCTCGGGTGGTCCGAATCACGGGGGTTTTCCTTGGGAGCAGTGTCCCCAGCTCTGGAGGCTGGGGGCGGGGCTCACTGGGATTGTGCGGAGGTGTGGGCTCTTCACCGGGCCCCTGTGCTGGCATCTCACTTCCACCCTGTGTTCCCAGCGCCAGTGACCCTCTTCCTTCCAGCTGCACAGAGCCCCCTCCCGCCCGCACAGCACGGCCAACTGACCCAATTGGCTGCTTGAGTTCACCTAAGACAATGGTCAGCAAACTGCGGCTCGCGAGCCACATGCGGCTCTTTGGCCTCTTGACTGTGGCTCTTCCACAAAATACCACGCATGGGCACACATGTACAGTGCCATTGAAACTTCGGGACCCAAGCGCAGAAGCCACAAAGGAAATTTCAGTTGTACTGTTGGTATTTGGCTCGGTTGACTAATGAGTTTGCCGACCACTGATAAGAATCACCACGGGATTCCTTTGCTGGGGAAATGCATTTGGTTTTGAAAGGAGGTGGCCCACCCATGTGGATGACGGAGAGAGGGGTCGGCGAGGCGGGAGGGAGGGGCGTGGTGCAGGCAGCAGCGTGTCCGCGTGTTAACATGCATCGCTGGGTGCGCGCTGACCTCGGGCGCGGAGAGGAGAAAATCCCATTTCCAGCGTGTTTCCAGCGTGGCGGCGAAAATGCTGCTTCAGTTGCTTTCTGCTACTCACATTGGGAAAGGTGCTTATCCTGTGATAATTATCATCAAGGAATATTAATGCGTTCAGCACTTGTAACCCAGAAACTCATTACCGCCGAAGCTGTGCATCATCTGTGCGCAGAGAACCTGGCCAGGCCGCTCCTCCGGCCGGTCGCCGGCTGTGGGGAAGCCGGGGCGGGCGCCGTCTGCATCGCTGCCTCCCGGCTGTGAGCCCAGGCGCCGCCTCTGCGCGTCCTCCGCCCAGGGGACCGAGGTCGGGGTCCGGGTCCGGGTCCGGGTCCGGGGGGAGGGCCGAGCCCCGGCCCGCCCGGGAGGCGCAGGCACCTCCAGGATGGATGGGTCCGGGGTCGCATCCATCCCACCCCACCCTGGAGGATGCAGAGCGGCCCCGCCTCCTGCCCTCCAGCGGGGCCTCAGGGGCCGCGCCCTGGGTCTGAGAGGGGCCGGGGCCTCGGGCCGGAGCCTGTGTCCAGGGCTGCGGGCGGCCTTACCCTGACCTGTGGGCAGCCGTGTCCTTGCTGCGTCCGGTCCGTCCTCCACGCGGTCCTGCGCGCCCCTGGGACCGGCGGCCCGGCCTCGGCCACGGACACCGCTGTCTGTGCGCAGCCACCCCGGGCGGGAGGGCGACGGTCCGGGGCCAGAACCTGGGCTCCGTCCGGCCCCACGCCCGCCGCCTGGCAGCCTGGTGCGTGCCGAGCGCCGAGCGCCATGAGCCTGGGCCTCCTGCCCCGGCGGCTGCAGAGCGGGCGGCGCCGCCATGTTCTCAGGTGGTTAAATCCCGCGTTCCCTTCCTCCGGCCGCGCCCGGCTCCCCCTCAGGAGCGTGCGCCCCCCCCGCTGCGTGCCCCCCCCCGCTGCGTGCCCCCCCCGCTGCGTGCCCCCCCCCGGCTGCGTGCCCCCCTCCCCGCTGCGTGGCCTCGCTACGTGCCCCCCCCGCTGCGTGCCCCCCCGCTGCGTGCCCCCCCCGCTGTGTGCCCCCTCCGCCGCTACGTGTCCCCGCTACGTGCCCCCATGCGTGCCTCCGCTGCGTGCCCTCGCTACGTGCCCCCCCGCTACATGCCCCCCGGCTACGTGCCCCCCCCGCTGCGTGCCCCCCCCCCGCTGCGTGGTCTCGCTACGTGCCTCCCGCTGCGTGCTCCCCTGCTACGTGCCCCCCTGCTACGTGCCCCCGCTGCGTGCCCCCCCCGCTGCGTGCCCCCCCCCGGCTGCGTGGCCTCGCTACGTGACCCCCCGCTGCGTGCCCCCCCCCCGCTGCGTGCCCCGGCTGCGTGCCTCCCCCCGCTGCGTGCCCCCCCGTTACGTGCCCCCGACCGCTGCGCTGCGTGAGGCGGGGCCGAGAGCACGACGCCCAGCCCGTGGGCGGCCTGGCTTCCCAGCAGCCTCGTGTCCTGCGTACCCAGCTCACCGAGCGTCGGGCCTCGCTCCGGGGAGCCCAGGGCCATCGGCCTCGTGACCTCCCAGGAGCCTCCGCGAGGCGGGGACGGAGGCCCAGGGCCGGCTGGACAGAGCGGGGACTCGGTGTCCATCCGCAGGAAGCTGATGGCCGTTCGCAGCTTCCGGCCAGGGTAGGTGAGGGGGGGCTGGCGCCCGTGGGTGCCGGCTGGGGCGCTGGGCCGTGTCCTCCTTCCCAAGGCCCGGCCCGCACGCCGGCCGGCGGCTTGGAGTAAGTGATGGCGGCGGGAACCGCCTGAGGAAATGAGGAAATGGCTGACGGGAGGAATGGCGGCGCCGCGGCCGGACCTTGGGCTGCAGGGCGCTCCGGGCGCTCCGGGCGGGCAGCTCAGGCAGAGGCCGCGTCCCGCCCGCACGGCCCGAGCTCCAGCCTGTGGCGCCCACGCCGCGCTGGGCTGTGGCCGAGGCTGGGACCGACCGCCGGCATCCCGAAGGCCTTCGGGGGCTGGCCGACTTTTTTTTTTTTAAATATATTTTATTGATTTTCCACAGAGAGGAAGAGAGAGGGATAGAGAGTTAGAAACATCCATGAGGGAGAAACATTGACCAGCTGCCCCTTGCACACCCCGCACCGGGGATGTGCCCGCAACCAATGTATATGCCCTTGACCGGAATCGAACCCGGGACCTTTCAGGCCGCAGGCCGACGCTCTATCCACTGAGCCGCACCGGTTTCGGCTTGGCTGACTTTTGAAGTTTGATTCCTTTATTCTGTGGGTGACTCCGGTTCCCCGTGTGTGATGGCCTTTGGGAGAAATGTGTGGGGTTCCGTGCATTTCGGTTTCTGGGAGTGTGTGTGTGTGTGTGTGTGAGTGTG